>JAFJYI010000435.1:0-284253 GCA_019022655.1 Acacia acuminata | reverse complement strand
ACCTTAGGACATAGTTGGGCGGCATCTTTTTCCGACCGGAATTACACCGTATACACCTTCTATACCCATTTCACCTTAGCACCTTAATCCCATGTCTTGTACATACTAGGTCTACCGACCCATATGGCCGAGTTACTTAGTCCCGGAGGGCTTCCTAACTCGTCATTCCTAGGACTCTTCCCAAACCGGGCCTAGTCGTCCGTCTATTTTAAGCTTATTCTCAATTCTTAGGTCCAAAATTAGGGGTGTTAAATTTTATTTTCTTGATCGGTGATTTAGAACACTTGTTTTGCCTAGTTTGCCATAATAAAAGGTTCATCTCCAAAACTTCTTGCCATGGACATCGACTAATGTAAATCCCCAGCCGATCGATCCGAACACCATTATTGACATTGACCCACTTGCATTTGAAAATGGGAAATCTAATTTTCATAGTCCACCTCCCAAATCTCTTCAATAACCCCATAATATGGCATATTTTCGCCAATAAAGGGCTCTTGTCTTTCGATTTGGAGAAGTGCATAGATTCAGCCTTTAACATAACACTACTGTTCTGGGTCTCCTATCATCTAGGGACTTTGTGTGAAATGTATAACCATTGATCACATAAATTCCAACTTATGACATCGACCTCGGGACCACGTGATAACCATTTGATTGTATCGAAACACATTCCTCTCCTCGACCTTTTGTTTGAACCGGTTTGCAAAAGTTCTCATATGCTCCTAATCAACCTTTGTTCAGTCATTCAATGATTTTCTTTCCTTACAACTTCTTTATGTTCAGCTATGCTGGCTTGAACTTCATCAACATTATTCAAGATGTATAAGTGGACTTGTGACAATTCATCAGGATCCACACTCTTTACGGAAGCCCCTCGTCTACCCCCTTCAGCATGCTGACGTTTTGGAAGCCCAATATGTCTTACTTTGGCCAAATAATTTTGACAAAATTCCATGGCTTCTTCAGAAACATATTTCTGAACAATCGATGCTTCTGGCCGGTATGCGTTCTTCATGTACCCTTTTAGGAATTTCATAGATCTTTCAATTGGGTACATCCACCGTAAATGGATAGGGCCGCACATCTTTATCTCCCTCACTAGATGAACAATTAGATGAACCATGATGTCAAAAAATGTAGGAACAAAAAGCTTCTCAAGGTGGCACAAGATAAGATATCCTTCATTCTTCAATTCATCCAACTTTTCAATCTTGAAAACTTTACTACAAAGCGCATTGAAGAAGACACAAAGTCTAGTCAAAACGACCCGAAGATCATATTCGGCGATGCCTCGAATAGCTATTGGGAGTAGCTGTTGCATCAAGACATGACAATCATGAGACTTTTGGCCTACTAATTTCAAGTCCTTCATCGATACAAGCCTCTTCAAATTTGAAGAATACCACATGGGAACTTTTGTGCCATGTAAACACTCACAAAAACTTCGTTTCTCATCCTTAGACAAAGTATGAGAAGCCGGGAGGACAATAGGTTCTCTTCCCATCCGGCCTTGGATGTAACTCTTCGCGTATTCCCATTGCTATCGAGATCCAATCTTGCCTTCACATCATCCTTGGAACTACCTTGTATGTTGAGAAGTGTGCCGACAATACTATCACATACGTTTTTCTCCACATGCATGACATCGCATATGTCTCACATCAAGATTGCGCCAATATGGAAGATCAAAGAATACAGATCTCTTTTTCCATATATTTGTTTCTTTTCTACTCTTTGCAGTCTTACCGGCCGACATTAATATTTTTCACCTTTTCATAAACTTGCTCCCCGTCAATGCCACGGAGCATCTTCATACTCTTGGCCACCAAAAAAGGCTTTCTTTAATCGACGATATGGGTGGCCTCGTCTAAGAAATCTCCTATGTCCAAGATAAACCGTCTTTCTTCCATGTTGAAGTTGATGGTAGCGTGTGCCTTCTTCACAAACCGGACATGCTTTATGGCCTTTTACACTATACCGACAAGTTCCCATATCTTTGGGAAGTCATTTATAGTACAAAATATCATGGCTCGCATTTTAAACACCTCCTTCTTGAAAGAGTCAAAAACATCAACACCTTCGCCCACAACTCCTTCAAGTCTTCGATCAAGGGCTGAAGGTAAACATCAATGTCATTTCCAGGTTGTTTTGGTCCCGAAATCAACATAGACAGCATGATGTACTTTCGTTTCATGCATAACATTGGAGATAAGTTGTAAATAATCAGTAGTACAGGCCATGAACTATGTATGCTGCTAAGGCTTCCTTATGGATTCATGCCATCCGTGCTAAGGGCAAGCCTAAGGTTCCTAGGTTCTTCGCCGAACATCAGAAATAATTAATCGATTTTCTTCCATTGAGAAGAATCGGTTGGATGTCGAAGCTTTCCATCCAAATCCTCTCATCTACCACCTCAAATTTTTGGCATCATTTTCATTCGCAAACAACCGCTTGAACCTTGGTATGATTGGAAGATACCACAACACTTTTGCAGGCCCCTTATTTGACTTGTACCTTGGGGTTTCACATATCGGAAAATTTTGCTTCTCTTCAAACTCTTTTCTATACAATACGCAATCATTCAGGCATGCATGGATCTTTTTGTACTCCATCCCCAGTGGACAAAGTATTTTCTTAGCATCATAGTATCGATGCGGCAACACATTATCATCCGGAAGCATGTCCTTAAAAGCCTCAAGCATTTCGAAAAACTCTTGTCGCTCCATCCATGACGTGCCTTCAAGCTTACCAATTTCAATACGGCGTTCAACAATTGGTATTTTTTACACCCATGGTATAGAGGGTCTCTCGCATCACCGCACATATTACCATATGCATGTGATTGATGAAAAGCCTCTTCTTCTACATCACGGATAATGTCCTCTATGCGATCATCCATATCAGTGTCATTATCATTAGAGGCCACTTCCCCATGTTGAGACACACTTGGTATTTTTTCACTATGCCATACCCATCTTTTGTATAAGTCTTACAAAATCCTTCACAAATTAAATGTGTGTGTATAACTTCAACACTTAGTCGCCTCTCATTCGGACATTTTACACAAGGGCAATAAAACTTCCCACTATCATCATGAGCATTTTGTTTAGCAAATTCAATAAAGTCTCTCACCCCATTCGATATTCAACACTCGTCCCGTAAAGCATTTATCCAACTCATGGTCCATAGTAGTATTCCTATAGACGGAAAGATTTAACATATACATAATCCGAAAAAAGGAGAGACTTGCATATAAAATAAGCCAACTCCAAATGAATATTTATGCTCAATGTCGGTTATGCATGTCTTTTTTTTTTTGGTTTTACGGAGAAACTTTGCCCATTAAATGCATAACGAAGAATCACTTTTGGTCATAAATGTATCACAGTGAATCCAAGAAGCAAAATAAATACATGACAAGGAAATTAAATGCATCGCATGAAGGTCTTGTGGACTCACCACCATATAAATTCAAATGCGTTCTTTGAGTCTTTCTTCTCTCGCCACGACGTTGATGTTGGTGTGCCAGAGTAACCTAAAGACATTCCTTGGTCAGTTGGGTAGGTCTAAAGTGAAAATATAATCTTCAAAATACAATATTCATTAACAACGAAAAACCCACAATAACATTTCATCGATTTCGTTCAACCCATGAAAACCCCGGAACTATTAGAAGGAAAATCATAAAGTTATATAACCGAAACACCTCGTACATGCTTGGTCTATAGACGTTTAGCTAAGGAACCGAGTTAATCTCGAGAGAGGAACGCATGGCTTGATTTACGCAATTGATACGGAGACAGAACATTAATCACTTTCGGCGCGATAAGAGAAGTTACGAGAGGGAAATTTAATTTTCCTGCGACAGAGACATGTCTTAATATTTTAGATTTTATTAAGACCGGTTAATTATACATATCGGTCTAAGATATAATTCTATTAATAAATTTTTAAGACCAGAGGTTAACAATATCGGTCCTAAATTTTAGTATTCATTTAATTTTAAGGCGGAGATTTATAAAGCGTCGTCCTAAAAAGTCAAACATTTATTAACTAGTTTTTAAGACCGGCGGTTAAGAATACTCTGATCCTAACTTTCGGTATTCATTTAATTTTAAGACCAGTTTATAAGAACTACGGTCTAAAAGTATTTTGTTTATTAATTAACCAAAAAAAAAAAGAGGTTTGCATTTGGCGAAGCGAGCGGAGTTAATAAAATAAATTAAAGGAAAACCTGGAGAATATGAATATTAGAAAGACACAAGCTTAGTTTTACTTCTTCCATACATAAGCTGGAGAATATGCACGTACGCAAGAAAATTAAGAGAGAAAAACAAGCGAGAAAATTATCAAAAACAAGAATCTGACTAAACATCCTAAAGCTTATTATCCTCCAAAGCCTTGGTGATATCAGCGTGAACAACATTAATTTCCCGCTGGAGATCAGCAAGTTTCTGTCTTACTCTCATTAGCCACAATGCTTCATTAAAGGAAATAGGAGAGGGGTCAGTAGTAGTCGCGGTGGGGCCAAGAGGTTGGAGAGGGGGAATGGGAACCTCTTCATCATCAGAAGAAATAACAATGGGTCCAACGACCCAAGACTCTTCTGTCACAATAGGACGGACTCTCGATGGAGGAGGCGCACCGTATAACGATCGACGGAAGGCACGAGCATCACGAGTAAGAGCACCCCTACGAGCGGTTCTCTTGTATCTAACCATGGTTTTGAGCGGTTAGGCGAGAGGTATGAGGAGTTAATTAATAAAGGCGAGAGCCTGTTCTCGAGATAGCCACGTACGTAGTTTGGAGTTCTGAGGTAGTTAGGAATTAATAAGGAGTTAAGGACAGAGAGGTATGAGGAGTTAATAAAGCGAAGAAACTTTTAAGAGCGGGATTTATAGGTAATCGGTATAAAATTCTATTATTTAATTTTTATTTTAAGACCGACCTTTTATAATATGTCCGGTCCTAAAAGTCTATTTATTTTTAAAATCAATTCTATTACTTTTAAGACCGACCTTTTTATAATATGTCCTCCTAAAAGTCTATTTATTTTTAAAATATTCAATTCTATTACTTCTAAGACCGACCTTTCATCATTTACCCGGTACTAAAATTCATTCTTTTCAAATTCGGATAAGTGTCGTATCCTTACACTGTCAAATGAATGATTCGAGTCTATTCGGCTTCCCGAGATAAACTTCCCAACTAGGCATCTCCTCGTATTCGATGAACTATGTGTCTCCTCATTAAAGTTTCGACGTTTCACATTGTTCGGGATGAGTTCTCTATTTAAACCCGTTGTTCTTTTACTTTCTTCACATTCTTCTCCATCACTTCTACACGGCCTCCTCCACCGCCTAGCCTCCACTGTAATGGCTGCTCTCCCGGTCCTCCGTTTCCTCCTCCTCCTCTTCAAGCTCAGCCCCCTTCACCATTCCCTCATCCAATTCCGACCAGTGAAGGCGGTTGGTGCGATCGTGGTGGCCCGTGTCGATCCATGGGCTAATTGGTTCAGCTTGTTCATACCGTGAACAACAAGCTGAACATGGTACTTCACGCCAATGACGGGAGTACGATCCCGTGAAGACGACTCCGACGACTCCGGCTCCCCCTCCCTCCGTCTACGAAGAGGATTAGTTTTTTTAGTTGTTTTTTAGTTGTTGCTTTTTTTGGTAGGGGCGGCGATAAAAATTATTATATAAAATATTATGCACTCTTTTTGTTCTCGTGCGAGTTTAGCACTTTAATTCGTTAGTTTATCCATTATCTGAACCTGGAAAGCAATAAACAAGGCAACTATGAAAGATGGATAATGGCATACTCAAAAAACTAAGATGAAAGAACGAAGACTTTTAGGACCGCACACTTAGTAAATCGAGGGTCCTAAAAACACTTTTTTGTCAGCTTTGGTTTCCATATTCGATCGCCTTGTCCTTTTCATTATCGTCTTTCTTTTTCCGACAAAAAGGAAATAAACAAAACATTGTCCTCGTGTAAATCAACAATAGAAATTCACAGTAATACGCTTAAGAACATACAAAAAACAAAAAACATCTTTTACCTTATTTGAATAAAAACAAATACGATGACAATTCTTCTCCAAGGTTGGACCGTCGTTGTCGTCGGTTTTACCTCCCCGATTGGAAACAAAGTACCCTTTCAATATCTTCCTTCTTGTTCCGAGAAAAGAAAAGAGACAAAGAAAAGGAAACCGGAGCAATGCTTTGCTCAAGATCGAAGAGGTAACATCGACTACAATGAAGGACCTAACTTGAGTAAACGCCGAACCTCGATTGTCTCGAACCATACCGATTTGTCTGCGAGTGAACATTTCTATTTAAAGGAAGACTATTAAGACCTAGGACATTTAACAATTACATGGTCCTAAAGGTTAAACCAACTTCTAAAATAAAAATTAGAGGACTTTTAGGAGCAGACAGTAAAATAATATACGGTCTCATAAGACTTTTAGGACTGGATGTTTACAATATACGGTCCTAAAAGTCTATCTATACCTAAAAGTCTCATATTTTTTAAAACGAACACTTTTAGGACCGGATGTTTATTATGTGGACTTTTAAGATCGCACTTTTAATTAATATACGGTCCTAAAAATGTCATATTTTTTTAAAACAAACACTTTTAGGACCAGATGTTTATTATGCGGACTTTTAAGACCGGACTTTTAATTAATATACGGTCCTAAAAGTCGAGATCTTTCTCAAATTTCAAGCACTAAATAGCTTTATCCACCATCCAATACATTCGAAACCCAAAATGGACACAAGAAAATTGTTCGAAAAATTAAACAAATTTATTTATTGAATTTTACATTGCCTATGTATATTTACAAATGAATATTGTTCGGAAAAATAAACAAATTTACAGAATATTATTGTTGTACGGGATATATTTACAAATGAATTTAGGACATTAATTATTGTCCCGACTTTATCAAATACTCGAGATATTCACAAAACAAATTGCGTATGTGTGCTCCGCTTCATCATCGAAAAGGGATCGGGCGTCAAATATCTGTAACATCAAAGACAGAACTGAATTAACTTGCGTGCATATTTCATATGTAACATTAAGCCGATCGAATTAACTTGCGTGCATAATATGTAACATCAAATACATTTACCTTTGCAGTTAATTTAGTCCTTCCTCTCGTGATAATATCATACATGTGTTTGATGACGATCGCCACATAAGTTGGACCCCGGTTGCCAACGGTCTAAAAAGAACAAGAAATATATATAAGAGCATATATAGCTTAATGACCAAGTTCACAAGGCAATGTGACAGTGTACAAATATTGTACCAACCTCTGGTGTGTCCCAGGATGGGGTCTTTGGCCCGATACCCACGCCCTTCCTTTACCTCGATTTGGAAGGTCTTCATGGCACTATCATCAAAATCACAAATTTATCAATAATGTTCACTAAAAATTCACAGCAAAGATTTCAGACAAGAGAATCAAAATGACATGCTTACTCGTTGATGGTCTATGCCAACGAAGGCAATGGCTCTCCGTGAGTGGAGCATAAGAAGATAACTTTATGCTCCTCCATGCACATGAGGACCAACTACCAATGGCGGCTGAAAATTTACAGCAGTAAAGTATACTCAGTGATATATGTAGCAAGAATTAAGTGAATTGCAGATAAGATTTGTGATATGTACCGCGGGAAGAATGGCAACAAGTACACCTTTCTTCTCACTTCACACAACCTCTTTGATATGTACTCCTGTCTCTCCTCCATGGATGTTTGACTTGAATAGACGGGCACAAGAATCCAAAATCGTTGTTCTCGCCCTTTTGAACCAATTCTTGATGCAATAACCTACAATAATGACATCGATCAGGGAATTAGTATATATGTATGTGTGTCTAAACGATGCATTTAAATTATGTATTCATAGACAGAAGATACTTACTTCATAAAAATTTGAATAATTGCATCAGTAAGCTCCTGTCGAGGAAGCAGCAGGGACTCAACATCAACGGTGTCAACTCTAATGGGAAGAGTATGAGGGACGCCTAATACTTCATTGACAGGCCACGATTTATCTTTAAAATATCCACTCTTCACCATATCGGATATTTTTTCCGTGGCAAATCAACTTAGCGATAGGGGGATTGAGCTTGAGGAGGGGATGGAGCTTGACGAGGATATGGAACTTGACGAGGGGATGGAACTTGATGAGGAGGGGTTGAAGCTTGAGGAGCAGTAGAGACATGTAACAGCTTCACTGGCCAAGAGATGAAGGTTCCCTTGACATCACTCACAAGCTTCAGCTGATCAGTTGGGAGAGGGAGAGGTGCATCAATGATCACCTTTTCAACTGACACTCGGACTTCATCATCAGCCATTTGTTGGTGGTGTACAGTTGATCCCAATAAGTTGTGGACAGTCCCTTTTGCAACTAATCGTGTAGGACGATCACGATCCTCCACATATAGGTCACAAGGTTGCTCTGATTGTCCAACAATGAAGCTCCCTCTAGTGCTATGCTGCACAAGTGCAGTTGAATGTGTGAAGGGAACACTGGTCTCTGGACGATTGCTCAAAAGTAGATTCATCTGATTCAATTCCTCCCTCATCTGGCTCATCTCGGATTGATACCTTGCTTCTTTAGCCGCTGCATCCTCACTTAATTTGGCCACCGTCTGTTCCATCTCCTCCCGGGTAACCATACTTTGTCTATGGCGTTTGGATTTACCAAAGTATTCCTTTAGGCCTACCCGTCCTCCAATCTCCCTTACACACCCACCATGATCCGATTTTCCGGTCGCAACGGTCAGAACATCACTCCTCCCGTCCGACACAAAAGATCCCTCTGCTTCTTTCTTTTTAAGATCTTCCCGTAAGATACGGATAACGAAAGCTTAGTAATGAAACGTGTTTAGTAACTAAAAAATAACAATAACGATACTTACAATTCTTTCAGCAACTACATGAGTTTGTTCACTCGTGTAGGCGCCGCTTGGCTTTTTCCGAATGTGCAACCACAACTCCTCACAACATATTGGAGATGGGGGATCATGTACCACCGAAGGATTGATTCTCGCTTCATCATCCAATCTCTTCCGCAGCGCATCAATTCTTCTTCAAGATTTTCATATTCGCTTGCGAAAGCCCTATGCGGGCAATCATTCTTTCTCCCTATCTCCCGTGCTCGTTCCCTTCTTTCTTGTGAATCGAATTGAAAACAATTATTAATTATGAATTCCAGCCATCTTACTAACAGAAATTAGAGAACTTCTACTTGATATGAACCTCAAACACTAGTCAAATTCACTTCATCAAGTTTCAACATTTTATGTAAGGAAGATGTAGAATTGTAGAAGAAATTGGAGCTATGTCTTGTACTGTTAGATAGATAGGTTAAGAAACAAAAGAGAATTATGCTTACAGAATAATACAAACTTGATCCTTTAATTTTTAAGGCATCCAGTGGGATCAGCAGTCCTCATTAGATAGTAACAAAACTAACAGCAATGTCTAACCACTACCTACTATAACACTAAGACTATAATAATGGCTTGACTCTTATGCCATTATTATTTCCTAATTACCTTCTTAGTATTTTACCTTTTCGGGTTTACATATCAGACTTGCATAGACAAAGGCAAGAAATGTATACTTTTATTCACACACCAAACAATTTAACGAATAGGATTAGATGAACACAATAACATTCACATATCAGCACATAAGCAAACAAAAGGGCAAAAAAAACTAAATATAAACTCACTAGAGCTTCAGGAGTGGTCCGCAGCTGAACAAATTGTTGCCAAGTTTGTTCATCAATAAATGTGTACTTGTCCCAAGGATTTTGGTCGAAATGAATCTCGACAAAAATATACTTGTTAGCGAGAGAGGTCTTAAACTTCCTCCACCGATCGGCACAATAAGACAATGTCTTGTCTTTCAACTTCTCGTCGAGTCGGTGTATGTAAGCCGGATAGTGTCCCAAATAGGTTGCTTTACTTTGCCGAAGTCCACATTTTTCCACTCATCGGTCAAGATGCTAACCTTGCTTTGCGTGCAAGACAGTAGATAAAACTAGTATATTTGCTTTTATTAGGACCGAAAGGTCGCAACTTTTCATCAAACTGAATCTCCGCTTTGACCCCGAGTCCGACTTAGGGTTACATCCATCATTCTTGTGCCTCTTCTACCACGGCGTCTTTGCTACGAGGCACATTGTCAGATGAAGAGGGTTCGTTCTGACTCACACCAGTAACTGGCGTTCCTGGAACACGAATGGAATCGTTTTCACCATTCATTTTCGAGACAAGAAGAGAGGAATGCCTGAGCAAATGATAGCGTAACAGAGGCTAATGGTATGTGGGCAAGGAAGAGAGGTAATGCAACAGGAAGAGTGGTTTCACAACAAGAAGAGGGGTTTCAGAGTTCAGAGGGACAACGTAAGTCGTAAGGTAACGTTTTGCGTGGGCGAGGAAGAGCGGTAATGCAAAAGAAAGAGTGGTTTCACAACAAGAAGAGGGGTTTCAGAGTTCAGAGGGACAACATAAGTCGTAAAGAACGTTTCGCGTGAAGAAGAATATATATTTGGCACTTTATTTTTAAGACCGGATGAACTAAAAAGACGTTCTTAAATGTTAAGTTTTAAGACCGTCGTTTATTAAACTCCGAACTTAAAAGTAATAAACTATTTAGTACCGGTCACAATTTATGTCCGGTCTAAAAAGTATAATATTTAAGACCGCCTGTTATATATATCTGGTCTTAAACGTTTATTTAATTTTTTCCTCATTATTTTGGACCGCAGAAAATATAAGTCAGCCCCTGTTCGAGATTTCTCTATAAAGAAATTTGAACTTTCAGTTTTTTTTCAATAACATTTTTAAGACCGTTTGTTTTGTTAAGTGGTCTAAATAATATATTTAAGACTCATTGATAAAGGATGCGGTCCAAGAAGTTCTTTATATTTACAAAACTGCCACCGGTCATACTATTAAGACCGATGCTCATTAGGATGCAGTCTAAGAAGTTCTTTATATTTACAAAACTACCACCGATCATACTTTTAAGACCGGTGCGTCATTACTCTGTCTAAATGAGGCGGTCTTAAAGCCCTTTTTTCCACTAGTGGAAGCTTTGTCATGCACTAACAAATAAAGAGGAGTATACAAAGAATATTCTATTTGCACCTTTTAAAGAGATATAAGTCCCTGTTTGAAATCTAACTAATAATATGCTACTCAGATACTTGTTGGAGATGTGATGACGGCTATTCATCTAAAATCTTTTGATTATCGAGTGATGAATCTTCTTCTCTACAAGCTACGGGGAGAGAAGGTAAACGATCATAAAAAATATTCTGTTGAATATTGCCTTATTTTATGTTGTCGGGATATGAGCATTTTGTGCATATGAGTTTTGTTGTTGCCCCTCAATCAGCCATTACTTTGTTTCACTTTGCTTTGCATGTAATATAGATAATGCTGATTGTGTTATATAATACTTTTCTCCTGGTATCCCGATTCTGCCGAAAGAGTAATTTATATATCTACAATAAATAAAATTAATCGATTTTTTGATGAGGACTTTGATATCTCGGTAATTTTATTTTGATTGTATTCTAAAATAAAGTTTTCAACACAAATTTTCTCGCACGCAGGGGCGTAATTTTTGAAGAAATATTAATCTATTGGTTAATTGTATTCTCTTGAAGTGTTTTGAAGGTTGAGGAGTTGCATATGGAGTTTCTTTCAGGTTTCGAGTTCCTAGTGGAAGTTTCGATGATTTGTAAGTGCCATCAAAAGTTTCTTTCTATGTTTCATTCCGTGATCGCACTTACATTTACACCCAGATTTGGGTTGGAGCTTGCTTTTGCCTTTGCATATGCTTTTCTTTCACTAAATTATCTTCCTTCAACCCCCACGCAAGAAATCAACAATGATTTTGACTCCAAAAGTTCTTTTTTATTGTTATCCAAACACACAATAATCATATATATAACTAGGGAGCCTTTTTTTTGGGGTTACATCTGGAGAGTTTGAAGCTTTGACTCCACCACTATCTCGCATCCTACTCCACTCTTCCCACTTGAGTTAGCTTGAGTGGCTATGATCTTGAAACTCCGTTGCTTATCGAAAATAGAATTTTCAATTTTATTTTTGTTTGTTTGAGTGAAATTAAATTGATGGTACTTCAATTAGTTGAATTCAATCATCATGTTATCCCTAAACTATTTGCATTGCCTTTTTCCAGTCAAGCCAAGGACAATTGTGGGAGCCACGTTCTTGAAGTTTCTTGAAGGTATTCTTACTCTCGAATTCTGTTTCGTTTCTCCTTTTGGAAGGAAATTAGTGAAAGTGGAGCTATATACCCAAGAGGGGGGGTGAATTGGGTATTTAAAAAACTTTTGTAATATGCTCTATTTTTAGACAGCAAAAACAGAGATGGACAGAGTAAAGGGAAGAGCAGCTGGACACAGAGATTTATACTGGTTCAGTCCCAACAACTTGACCTACATCTAGTCCCCAGACTCTCTGGGATTTTCACTATCTCAAAGATTACACACTCTGTACTCAAAGAGTAATTCTCTCTCTAGAACTCACTCCCCGTTACAAGTTGTAATCAATGAACTCCCAAATCACCAAGTCCCCTGACTTGTGATTCTTTACAATAAATGTTTTTCAAGTAGAAACTTTCTCTAAGAGTAGATAAGAATAATCACCGAGGTACAAAGTATCAAAAGGTACAATACAGTTGAAAACTGAAAGAATAAATGCTAGACTTGAATGTATTTCATTTTCAGTTATTGTAGTTGTTAAGAAGACTTGAATGCATCTCTATTTATACTAAGAGAGCATTAAATGACCGTTGTAATATTCATTATTACCGTTGCCTTGATTAACCAAAGTTCTGGGCAAGGTAAGGTCTTCTTCTCTCTCTAATCTGCACTTAATCCAGCTGGGTAGAATATCAGAGTTGACTCTCTGCAAATTAGTCCGTTGGGATAGCAGCTACTAGATGTAGAAATCATTCTTTAATCCCTTGTAGGCGTGTGCAGATGGATTACCCAAAAGAATGTAACTTTCTGAGTTTTGCATTTAATGTGCTGACATCACTTTTGCTTTTGCTTTAAACCTTCAATGTACATTCTCTAATCTGTCTGAAACTCAGCAATAAAGTGATTAAACATGTCTAGGAACATTAGAGAATAATCATAGGAAGTATTAAGATCAAACAAGAAGGTATAAAAAATCGTCAGATTTGATTTTCAAACTTAGCGTTCAATACTTGAGTTTGTCACTGTGCCCTTAAGTCAATACTTGAGTATTCATTTTGATACTTGAGTATTCTTCTTCCAGAGAAGAATCATCTAGATTTGACTTTGGACCTTAACATTGAAATAGGGTCAATACTCGAGTATCCAAATCCATACTCGAGTTTTGAACTTTTGATATGAAAATAAGTTTGAGTTCAAAACCTCAATACTTGAGTATTGATTCCAATACTTGAGTGTTCAAGTCATTGACAAAGAGCAAAGCTCTCTGTATGTCCAATACTCGAGTTTCCAACTTAAAACTCAAGTATGCACTCATCTTGCAAAACTTTGTGAAGTCTTTCCCAAGTCAATACTTGAGTATTGAAATGAATACTTGAGTATTCAATATATGCATAAAGCTTGTAGTCTTTATGTCAGTCCAATACTCGAGTGACTAAACCAATACTCGAGTATTCAAGATGTTTGAAAACTTCGATAAATTGATGTCAAGTCAATACTTGAGTTTTCAAATGAATACTTGAGCTTTCATAAAAGAGCGTTAAGTATGAAAGCTTTGTGAAAATCCAATACTCGAGTTTCCATAAGATGAGAAACTTGATGACTCTCTGTTTGACCAATACTTGAGTATTCAATTGAATACTTGAGTATTGAGATCTTAAGTTAATGTTGAAATTGTCTCTGTGTGTTCCATACTCAAGTATTCATATCAATACTCGAGTTTGGATCAGGGTGAAAATCTTGGAGTGTTCTCTATAAGTCCAATACTCGAGTTTTGCTTTGTGTAATTGATTTGAGCAACTCTCTGTCAAGTCAATACTTGAGTATTGAGACCAATACTCGATTTTTGTCTTGATAGTAAGTTTTTCAACTTACCAAAGACAAAACCATATCTTGTGTTTACAAATGTCGAGTTATTATCAAAACCTCAGAGAACTAACATTCTCTTGCTTTTTGATGATGACAACACTTGTAAACCAAACTTCCAAGAATTTGAGGAATTGTTTATCTTGAAGTGAAAATTTTCAAAAGCTCAATGTTTCGAAAACTCAGAAAAGTGACAGAAAGGTTCTTTTGCAAATTTGAAAAACCCAATATATAGACAAAACAGAGATAAACAGCAAAAGCACCGATCAAGAAGAAAATTTCATTCATAGACAAGAAGACTATACATCGGTAATTGTAGAGATAGAGAAACAAAGAAAATAAAATGCAAAGTTGCAAAATGCTAAGAGCTAAACACTAAGCAGCTAAACACAATGATACTAAACTGAAACCTCAAAACTCAAATTCTATTTATCTAGACCGCTTTCTCTCCCCCTTTGTCATCTTCAAAAGTGGATGGAGCCGAGATGGTGGGGGCGAGAGAGGATAAATGAGAGGAGTAGGAGGAGGTGTTTGAGGGAGAACTTTAGTAGATGGAGTGAGATGAAGAACCTCAGTGGATGGAGTTGGAATAGGCATGGGGGAGGAGAGAATGGGAGTGGATGGCTTAGGGGATGAAGTAGGGACCCGAGGGCTAGGGAAGGTGAATGAGGGAGAGGAAGAAGAGGGCTTAGGGTCAGGCTTAGGTTGGGATGATCCTGGACCACTAGTGACCCCAAAAGGGGAAGAGGAGCCAATGCCAAGATGCTTGATAATCTTTTCAACTTTGTCATGCACCTCGATTGAAGTGACCAAGGTAGTAGACAGTTTGGCATCTAGATTAATGAGCTGATCAGAAATCTCATCTTGTTTCTTTTTAGATTGATCATTGAGCTTATCTATCTGGACCTTCATTTCTTCCCGTGCATCTACCATCTCATGATTACCACTTCTCACCTCGGCAAGCAACCTCCCAATTTCAAATTCCAATCTAATGGACAAAGAGGCAATGGCGATCCACAATTCCCTTGATTCGCGAGTCAAGGTCGGATGGCGAGATGACTGAGGAGGTGGTGTAGACTGAGCTTCCTGAGCTTGTGACTGAGAAGCTCTTGCCTGAGATCTTGAAGGTGCCCGAGATTAACCAGAGCCTTCTATCCCAAAAGAAATCTTCATGAAATTGAGTTGAGTCTTGCCAAAGACGGGTGGATACTTCATACTCTCAGGAGGGCCAACATACCAAATTTTGTGATAAAAGAGCATGATAGATACGAGTGAAGGGAATGGTATGTGGGAAGGCCGTCTGGATGAAAATTTGAATCGTATCATCTCCTTGAAAATCTAGTGGCCAAGGTTCAAAGGATGCTGTTTCACGAAAGCAGTGAAAAAGCGATAATCTCTCTAGGAAAAGTGTGTAAAACTGCCTCCTTTTTGAACGAAGTTCTTG
Source organism: Acacia acuminata (assembly GCA_019022655.1). Lineage (NCBI taxonomy): Eukaryota > Viridiplantae > Streptophyta > Magnoliopsida > Fabales > Fabaceae > Acacia > Acacia acuminata. The sequence continues at coordinate 268,667 of JAFJYI010000435.1, read as the reverse complement.
GAGTAGATATACCAGAGGACCCTATTTATAGGTGACATAGACCCTGGTTTGAAGGAAAGTGTATGTCTTTGGTTTGCAAGAAACTCCTCATTGGGTCTAAGGGTGGTGAATATCTCTTGGTTGCTATAGGTTGGAGTAGAAGCAGGAGGAGGATGGCCAATTTTCAGGATATTATTGAGGATTGAAGCAGATAAGGTGAATTTGACACCTTTGACACTTGTAGTCACTCTTTCCTCAACTAACTCTCCATTAGAAGTGAGAATATTATCAGATTGCATATTGAAGTAAAATAATTTCACTAAGTTGGGATTATAGGGGGATGAAATGGATGTGAAAGAATCATAAGGTGCAAGCCAAGGAGAAGGATTGACATTACATTCTTGATGAAGTGTGGCCAAGTTCACTGCTACGACAGCACAAAATTCTTTATTTGTATAAGAGTCTTTGAACTTGATACTTTGTTCCGGAGTGAGAGGTATGGACTATGGTAAAATCGCTTGGAGCAGAAAGATGACTGTAGATATCTGAAATTGCATTTTCCATAACAGGAGGAACATCCTCTTCTTGTTCTTGGCCTCGTGAGGATTCGCTAGCTTGGGGTACAGTTGCCTCTTTGTTCTTGCTTTTGTTGGTTTGGAAATTTCAGGATCCTTGGCCTTCCCCTTTTCTTGGGTTCAAGTTCCTTTCTCTTCGAGAAGGCGACTTGGCAAGTTCTTCGACACCTTCTTCTTCTCGAGCAAGCGTGGCTCCTTGACAGGTTCCTTGAAAGAAACACCTTTGCTTTGGGTTTTGGATTCCTTTTGCTTCTTCGAGGGAGACTGCTCATCAGAGATTTCGCCTATTACTCCTTTAATCGATTTGTCTATGCCATAGCGAAACCCTTGCGGTCGTTCGAGAGGAAGATGGAGGTGGAAGCCGTGGTTGACGAGGAGGAGGAGGAGTTGGAGACCAAGATTTTGTTCCTTCGTCGCTGGAATCGAGAGATAGAGACGGCTTGGGATTGTGATTTCGAGGCCATTGGAGGGATTAGAGTGAAGGGTTTGGACAAAAATTGAGAGAATCTGAGAGAAGAAGAGAGAACGTCTAGGGCAAACTTGAGTTTTGGAGCGAGTATTGAAGAACATGAATAGTCACAACATATATAGGCGAACCCATACTCGAGTATTTCACTTACACACTCGAGTATTGAGGAACAAATACTAACCTGGACTTCAAAAGTGTAAGGTGAACTTTTGAATTTCTACGACCAATACTCGAGTATTAGACTCATACTCGAGTATTGAACTTCTTCATCATCAGGTTGTTCTCTGACCGGTGGATACTCGAGTCTTCTACTTACATACTCGAGTATTCATCTTCTCCAAAATTCAATGTTGCTCTCTGACTTCGCCATACTCGAGTATTTCCTCCAATACTCGAGTATTCTCCTTTCGTTAGTAATTACTAAAATTTTAAGTATCCTGCTAAAGACATAACTACATACTCCGATGCTTAAATTAGTTTTTAACAGTCATCAAAACCAGAACTAACATTGAGATAGTGAGAAATACTTACAACTGATTGGGATTTACCATTCCCAATTCTCTCCTTATGAAATTAAATTGTTCTTTGGCCAATGGTTTGGTGAAGATGTCAGCGAGTTGAAGATGAGTTGGGATGAACATGACTTTGACATCTCTCTTCCGAACATGATCCCTTATGAAATAATGTGATAATTGAATATTTCATACACTACTTTTTGTCTCTTGATTTATAATTTAGGACTCTTTAGCTAATAAATAATGGCTTTTATACTTATTTGGGCCTTGGGCCTTTTATTATATTTTAGCCATTATTTAATAATAAATTCCAGTTTTACATTGCTTCACCATTTTTACCATAACTCTTGAACCAGACATCGGATTTGCCTCATTTTTGTCTCATATTTCAGATGATTCAGAGAGCTACAATTGTTATGAAGACATGAAGAGCAAATTCGGACAAGAGGGCGGTTGATTTTGGAGCCGAAGTCATATGTATTTTTGGGCTCGAATTTTGTAATTAAAGCCCATTTTATTTTATTTTCGTTCGGGCCCGACTTGTGGATTGGAGCCCCATTTCGTTTTGCCATTTTAGGTTAAGTGAGGCAGCAGCCACAAACACACTCTCATTCACGTTTTTAGAATTCAGAGGATCAAAATAGTAGTTTTCAAATTCTCTGCAATGTTCTTCGTGTTCTTCGCGTCCTTCATCTCGTTTTTCGTCTTTCTTAATTATGTTCGGCTAAATTTCTGAGATTGATCCACGATGAGGGTCCCATCCACTATCCAGAGGATTCGCGCCTAATCGGTAACCGTCTAACTCGTTTCGTATCCCTTAATCGATTTGATTTTTGGTTCGGATTGGGTTTTTGATTAAAAACCCAAATCGATATTTCCCAAGGACGAAGTTCGACTCAAGGTTAAAGTATTTCGTGCGATCGTATGAGGTGCGCCAATGATTCGAACAAATTCTGAACGATTGTTCAGTTGAGGGAATTTCTAGACAAATGCGAGATTTCGGTTTGTCTAGAGTCGATTACGAGTTCAGCTTATAACTGCTTTCGCTCGAGGAAGGGTAGTGGGTGAATCCGAAATCGTGGGTTAATCCTTTAATCCTCTGCTTTCTGTTTAATCTGTGTTATTTCATTTTGTTTCTGCATATTTCCGTTTTCAATCTCTTTTGAATCAAAAACCCCCGATTTTATCAAGTTTCGCTTTTCTTGCCGTCAAATTAAACCGATCAAGAATTCGTTGGGAAACGACCCAGTTACATTATACCGCAAATCCTTTTCTAATCTGGTTATTTTGGGAGATTACGGCAAATCTCTGTCAAAATATGGCGCCGCTTGCCGGGGAATTTGCATCGGTTTGATTAGTAACAAAGTAGTGTAAATAGCTTTGTTTCGATAGTTTAGTTGGTTCTGGGTGGCTGGACAGAAATTTTTCTCCCAGATTACTCAATCTAGGTCTTATTCACAAGGAATTGGGCATTCTAAGCAAGAGTCACTTACTTTTAGTAAGTGAGGTCTCACCTATTTTCCCCAAATTCCAACGTTTGGGTCATGTTTTTGCTGTTTTAAGTTTCGATAAATTCGTGAAAATAAAAAAAAAAATTGAAAAAGTGGTCTAAACGATGGAATTTGGCTTAAATATGAGGATCTCAGCACCTTAATGGTGCTGAGGTTGTCTTAGAATAGGGTTTTCCTTCAAGTCACCAAAAATCAGCCCAATCGAGTAAGTCATTAAATTCTCAAATACCCGCCCGTCCCAACAAGATCAAAAAAAAAAAAAAAAAAAAAAAAAAATTCCTAAAATAGGTTTTTGCTTTTGGTCAATTTCTAACATAGGTTTTTGCTTTTGTGATTTTTCTTTTGTGTGAAGTCTTAGTGTTTTTCTACTTTTCTTAATTAGTCGTTTTTACCACTTTTAGTGGCATTTTCGTAATTCCGAGTTTCTAGTGGCATTTTCGTAATTCTGATTGGCTGGTGGCATTTTCGTAATTCTGATTTTCTGCAAATTCTGCCTTGTGATTATGCCGCATGAGTACTAGGAGCACTATCAATCCAAGACTTATTGCCATTTGATCCTGAAATAGAAAGAACAATTCTTACTGCTAGAAGAGTTGTTAGGCTAAGTCGTGGAATTAATACTGAATTGGACATTGAACTTAAGTCTGACCATTCCGATTGTGTTCATTCTGTTGATCTTTCCGATTGTGTTTCGATAGTACTTCGATAGTCTTGTTGTTTTCACCGATTCTAGTAGCAATTTTCCTAACTCGTAAATTATGGCGTAAGAACAGAAAATCGTCCTACTTTAAAGGAATTGAATGAACTCGATGTTAATTATCAACCTTTGCATTCAATATCCCGCCTTTGCGCTAACTTTGAGCTTAAATCTGGTCTAATACACTTGCCGCCTAAGTTTCATGGTCTTTCAAAGAGTGTGCCATTAAGCATTTAAAGGAATTCCATCTAGTATGCAGCACAATGAAACCACATGCAATTGATGAAGATCAAATCAAGCTGAGAGCTTTTCCTTTCTCATTGGAAGGTGGAGCCAAAGATTGGTTGTTGTACCTTCAGCCTTCATCTATTGGGAGCTGGACTGATGTTCAGAGGTTATTTATGGAGAAATATTACCCCGCCTCAAGAGCAACCGCGATCAAGAAAGAAATTGCCAACATTAAACAAGCCAACGGGGAGACTTTGCATGAGTACCGGGAGAGGTTCAAAAGGTTATGTGCAAGCCGTCCACACCACCGATCACCGAGCAACTCTTGATTACCCATTTCTATGATGGTCTACGCTACCGAGACAAAGGTTTGGTGGATGCTTCTAGCGGTGGGGCTCTACGTAACAAGACACCCGAAGATGCCCGAGAATTGATATCCGAGATGGCAACCAACTCTCAACAATTTGGCACCAGGGCCAATAGTACTCCCGTTTACCATGTGCAAACACCTCCAAATTCAAGACGATTCTCGAGATTAGAGAATAGACTTGATGATCTCGACCTCTCCGGTGAGGCACCGGCAAGGACACGTGCACAAGACAATCTTCCCCTCCTCGATTGGCTACTCATGTGGGTTCTGTTTCGACCCTTACCATTCTATCGACTCTTGCCCTACCTTGCATGATCCTACTTATCAAGACCAGCCGCAGAGGCTTCAAAGGTGCTTTTCCAGAAAGCCACAATACCAACAATAATGCCTTCTCCAATACCTACAATCCCGGTTGGAGAAATCACCCCAATTTTCGTTGGAACCAGAATCGAACCAGAGTAACCAATATCAGCAGACTCTGGGAATTACCAATGAGACAAGACATGACTGACCACGTAATTTCCAACAAAGAATCTGCACCGCCTTTGCCTTTGCCAAGACCACCTCCTCGACCAACCATATGTGCACCTCCACAAAAGACAACAAAGAAGCTAGTAGTAGTGGTAGTGGTGGTTCCTCACTTGAAGATATGATGAAGCAATTTGTCACAAACCAATATGCGCCCAACAAAGAACCGACACTTCCATTCGTAGTTTGCAAACACAGATTGGGCAATTGGCAACCTCATTGAACCAGCTTCAACCTCGTGGATCCAACACTCTTCCTTCACAAACAATTCCTAATCCCAAGGGGAATGTGAGTGCTATCTCCCTTCGTTCGGCAAGCAATCGGAGGAACCTAAACCAAATGCAGATGTGACTTCCACATCGAAAAGAGTCGAAATTGTGAAGATTGACTCTAAAAATAAAAAGGCAAAGCAGCAAGGTGAAGAGGAAGACATCCCCATTCCTCTTCCTTTCCCTCGAGAGCAGCTCAACCCAAGAAGTTGGCGTAAAAAGCACAAGAGAAGGATATACTTGAGACATTCAGAGAGAGTAGATCAACATTCCTCTCTTAGATGCAAATCAAACAAATTCCTAAATATGCCAAGTTTCTCAAGGAGTTGTGCACCAACAAGAGGCGATCAAGGGGAGTGAACGAGTGAGTTTGAACCAGAATGTATCAAGACTCATCCAAATTTACAATGCCTCGCAAGTGCAAGGATCCAGGGACGTTTTCTATCCCTTGCTGTTTTGGTAACTATAGATTTGATGATTGCATGCTAGATTTAGGTGCTTCTATTAATGTCATGCCTCGCATCTATTTATAAATCTCTTGGTCTTGGTCCTTTACGTCCCACCGGTGTTGTTGTTCAGCTAGCTAATAGGAGTAATGTTCATCCTTCCGGTTTAGTTGAGGATGTATTAGTCAAGGTTAATGAACCGATATTTCCCGCTGATTTTTACATCTTAGATATGGAGGACGAGTCTCCCAAAGAGTAGATCACCTATCATTTTAGGGAGGCCTTTCATGAAAACAACTAGGACTAAGATAGATGTGCATTCTCGGTACTCTTTCCATGGAGTTTGGTGATATATCTCGTGAATTTCAATATCTTTGATGCCATGAAACATCCTAGGGAAGAACACTCTGCTTTTCTCGCATTGATGTGATTGATGATGCCGTGGATGACGTTATTGCCGATTGGTGTGCCGACTATCCCGATTTTGCATCCGAGAGTGATTCTCCCATTTGTGCATGTGCCGATAATGAATGGTGCTCGCTTGCACCGATTTGCTTAATGTTGCATTATTTGGTGATTCTCGACTTGCTTGGTGATTCTACATTACATGTGGATTCGATATTGATTTTGAGTTTGAGCTTCATCCCGATCCTAATGTACATCCTAATTCGATTTTGATGAGCTTAACTCGATTTTGATGAGCTTGATTCGATGTTAACATTGAGCCGTATAGACACAACGTCCTTCTGCTTTCTTTGAATGTGGTTTCGTGCATTTCCAAAGATGGATGACATCGAGTTGTTGCAACAACCACCCAAGCTTCTTCCCTCCACCGAGCAACCACCCAAGCTTGAGTTGAAATCCCTTCCGATCACCCGAAGTATGCATTTCGAGGTGGATGAACAAATTGCCAAATATTGTGGCAAATAATCTTCTTCCCGACCAAGAAGAGAAGCCGCTAAGCTTATTGAGGGCGAACAAGAAAGCCATTGGGTGGACATTAGCCGATATTGTTGGCATCAGCCCTTCCATGTGTATGCATCGCATTCTCGTTGGAAGAGGACTCTAAGCCGCGAGGCAACCCCGCAGACGCCTTAATCCTCTTATCCTTGATGTGGTGAAGAAGGAGGTCACTAAGCTTCGCGTAAGCCGGTATCATCTATCCCATTTCGATAGCCGCTGGGTTAGCCCTAATCCAGTGGGTTCCTAAGAAATCCGAGTCACCGTGGTAGCCAATCGAAGAATGAGCTCATTCCTACTCGAGTTCGAATAGTTGGAGAGTTTGCATCGACTATAGGAGACTCAACCAAGCCACTCGCAAGGATCATTACCCTCTACCTTTCATTGATCGATGTTAGAGCGATTGGCCGGCAAGTCCCATTACCGCTTCTTGATGGCTACTCCGGATACTTCCAGATCCATATTGCTCCCGAGGATCGAGAAGACGACTTTCACATGCCCCTTTGGAACATATGCCTACCGAAGGATGCCTTTTGGCCTTTGCAACGCACCCGGCACCTTTCGCCGTTGTATGGTAAGCATTTTCTCCGAGTTTCTAGAGGACCGCATGGAGGTTTTTATGGATGATTTCACTGTATATGGGTCTGATTTTGATGCATGCTTGGCTAATTTGTCTAGAGTTTTGCATAGGTGTATTGAGTCTAATCTTGTGCTGAATTATGAGAAGTGTCACTTTATGGTTGAGTCGGGTATAGTCTTGGGACACATAGTGTCTAGGAAAGGGATTGAGGTAGATCCCGCTAAGATAGATGTAATTACCGCTTTGCCTTACCCCGCATCTCGTGCGGGAAGTTCGCTTCTTTTCTTGGTCATGCAGTTTCTATCGGCGTTTCATTCAGATTTCAAAGAAGACTCGCCCGACCCTTGTCCAACCTTCTCGCATAAGGACACCGACTTTGTATTTGATGATGCTTGCAAGGCGGCCTTCGATCATTTGAAGCGTTGCCCGACTACAGCCCCAAAGTGATCCAAGCCCCGATTGGTGCCTCCCCTTTGAGTTGATGTGTGATGCTTCCAACTATGCGGTTGGTGCTATCTTGGCACAAATGAGTTGATAGAGCATCTCATGTGATTGCATATGCCTCCAAGACTTTGATCCCGCCGCCTAATTACACCACTACCGAGAAAGAGTTGTTGGCTATTGTATTTGCCTTTGATAAGTTTAGGTCATATCTCGCTAGCAAGTAGAGTAATTGTTTTCCCGACCATGCCGCTTTGAAGTTTCTTTTGAAAAAGACAGATGCTAAGCCACGACTCATCCGGTGGATGTTATTGCTCCAAGAGTTCGATGTTGAGATTCGAGATGTAAGTGGAGCACAAAACCGGGTAGCCGACCACTTGAGTCGCATCACTCATTCTCCCTCTCACCCCTCTTCTATTCGGATGATTTCCGATGAGCAGCCTTCTACACCGCAAGGTAAGCTTCCATGGTATATGCCGATCTCGGTTAACTACTTGGTAGCCGGTGTTTTGCCTATAGATTCCACTAGGGCCCAAACCCTTAAATTAAAGAGTGAGTCTAAATATTATGTTTGGGATGACCCTTATCTCGTGGAAATTTTGTAGTGACCAAGTAGTTAGGAGATGTGTGCCTCGATCATGAGTTTCACTCTATATTGCATTTTGCTCATGCTTCGCTCGTGGTGGTCACTTTGGACCCCAAAGAACTGCTAGGAAAGTGTTAGACAAAGGATTATTTTGGCCTTCCTTGTTTCATGATTCCCATCTGTTTTGTAAGTCATGTGATAACCGTCGAGAGCAGGAGTATTTCCCGTAGGCATGAGATGCCCTAACCCTATATTGTTTTGTGAGATCTTTGATGTTTGGGGTATTGATTTTATGGGTCCATTTCCCGCTTCATATGGTTATACTTACATATTGCTCGGGCCGTTGATTATGTCTCGAAATGGGTTGAGGCGAAAGCCACTCCGACTAATGATTCTTCTCGTGGTGGTGGATTTTGTTAGGTCTAACATTTTCTCGCAGTTTGGCATTCCTAGAGCTATTATCGTGACCAAGGCTCCCATTTTTGCAACCGAAGCATGGGTGCCTTGTTACGCAAGTATGGAGTGCTTCACAAGGTCTCCACAAGATACCATCCTCAAACCAACGGTCAAGCCGAAGTCTCAAATAGAGAGATTAAGCAAATCCTTCGAAGACCGTTAACTCTACCCTAAAAGATTGAGTAAGCGATTAGAGGATGCTTTGTGGGCATATCGCACCGCCTACAAGACTCCGATTGGGATGTCTCCTTATCGGCTTGTCTTTGGTAAGGCATGTCATCTTCCTATGAGTTGGAGCATCAAGCCTATTGGGCCATTAAACAAAGGTAACATGGATTTGGCCAAGTCTCGGGATGGAGCTGAAGCTACAATTGCAAGAGTTGGATGAGCTTAGATTGGATGCCTATGAAAGCTCGCAGTTATACAAGGAAAAGACTAAGGCATTCCATGATAAGCATATTCGAGGAAAGAATTTTCTCATGGGGCCGAAAGTTCTTCCGTTTAACTCCCGCTTTGAAGTTTATGCCTGGTAAGCTTCGATCTAAATGGGATGGCCCTTTTGAGATCACTAACATTTTTCCATTTGGTGCTCATTGAGCTATGTGATCCACCCACAGATCTAACCTTTAAGGTCAATGGGCATCGCCTCAAGCCATTTCATGAGGGATCCCAAAGAAGCTACCGAGGAAGCGAGATTCTCCTCATTGATGCCACTTATCCTCCATAAACCCCTTGGGGAGTATTCTTCTTTCTTTCTCCCTCTTTCTTCTATTTGTTTTCCTTTTTCTACTTTGCTTTTTGAAATAAATACGCTCTCTTTTCTATGATTGCTACATATTATGAACTTGGACATTTTGGTTTTAATGGATCATTCTTTTGGTCTGTCATTCTTGACTCTTCGATTACATGTCTTGGTAGTTGATTTGATGTTGTTGATTGCCTAAGTTGGTATTGACCTTGTGAGGTTTTGGGCCCATGAATGGAATTCATCTTTTGCCATTCTTTCTTTCATGTGTGCATCTCGCTCATGATTTGTGTTCTCTAGAACTTGCTCCTTTTCTTTTTGAAACTACATTTTTCATTTACGTGCATAAGTATGATGGAAGCTTGTTTTCTTTCTTTTATTTTCCTCACTTTGGCCAAATAGCCTTTCCCTTGCATTATGATTCCTTTGCTAGCCCTTTGTGCCTTTTTGACTCATTCTTTTCAAAGCTACATTACAAGCCTAAGCGAAAAACCATTTTATTCCGCACCTTGAAAATTTATTGAGCATTGGTTTCACCTTGGTTTTGTGTTTAAGTGTGGGGGTTGCTCAGAGTGCAACAATTTAAGTGTGGGGGGGGGGATGTTTACTTTTGTCATTGTGATTATGTATATAGTATAGTTTCATTTTTTCTCAAAAAAAAAAAAAAAAAAAAAAAAAAAAAAAGAAAGAAAGAAAGAAAGAAAAGCAAAAGAAAAAAAAAAAAAAAGAAAAGAAAAGAAAAAAAAAAAAAAAAAAAAAAAAAAAGAAAAGAAATATAGAAAGAAAATACATAGAAAGAAAGGAGATATATAAGTAAAATAAAAATTTTCTTACATAGAGAATGATTGTGTTAATTAGTGCTCTTTTTAATTTCCTTGGTGCTTAACCTCTCATTCCATACTATTACCTACCTTCACCCTAACCCCATTACAACCTTTCATAACAAGCTCTCTTGATTTGTGCATGCATGTGTTATGAGTAGTGGAGACGTAGAAATTGAGCAAGCTTATGGTAGAGCAAATTTCTTGAGTAGAATTTGAGCGATACACTTATTTACCTTAAACACTTGAGAGATTGATTGATTGATTGATTGAGCGCATCATTTGAGAGACCATCTTATGTGATTAGCATCATTAATTGAGATTACCATGAATTGTAATTTGAGATGAAGGGATTGTGGTCTTGATTGATTGATCTTTTGGAGCTTTGTGTCCCTTGTTCAATTTTTGCATTGTTAGCAATTGTTAGAAAAGAAGAGTTTCTCCTTTAGGTCTTTTTCTTTGAATTTTGCTCGAGTGCAAAAAGATAAGTGTGGGGGAATTTGATAATTGAATATTTCATACACTACTTTTTGTCTCTTGATTTATAATTTAGGACTTTTAGCTAATAAATAATGGCTTTTATACTTATTTGGGCCTTGGGCCTTTTATTATATTTTAGCCATTATTTAATAATAAATTCCAGTTTTACATTGCTTCACCATTTTTACCATAACTCTTGAACCAGACATCGGATTTGCCTCATTTTTGTCTCATATTTCAGATGATTCAGAGAGCTACAATTGTTATGAAGACATGAAGAGCAAATTCGGACAAGAGGGCGGTTGATTTTGGAGCCGAAGTCATATGTATTTTTGGGCTCGAATTTTGTAATTAAAGCCCATTTTATTTTATTTTCGTTCGGGCCCGACTTGTGGATTGGAGCCCCATTTCGTTTTGCCATTTTAGGTTAAGTGAGGCAGCAGCCACAAACACACTTCTCATTCACGTTTTTAGAATTCAGAGGATCAAAATAGTAGTTTTCAAATTCTCTCGCAATGTTCTTCGTGTTCTTCGCGTTCTTCATCTCGTTTTTCGTCTTTCTTAATTATGTTCGGCTAAATTTCTGAGATTGATCCACGATGAGGGTCCCATCCACTATCCAGAGGATTCGCGCCTAATCGGTAACCGTCTAACTCATTTCGTATCCCTTAATCGATTTGATTTTTGGTTCGGATTGGGTTTTTGATTAAAAACCCAAATCGATATTTCCCAAGGACGAAGTTCGGATCAAGTTAAAGTATTTCTGTGCGATCGTACGAGGTGCGCCAATGATTCGAACAAATTCTGAACGATTGTTCAGTTGAGGGAATTTCTAGACAAATGCGTAGATTTCGGTTTGTCTAGAGTCGATTACGAGTTCAGTTATAACTGCTTTTCGCTCGAGGAAGGGTAGGGGGGTGAATCCGAAATCGTGGGTTAATCCTTTAATCCTCCGCTTTCGTTTAACTGTGTTATTTCGTTTTGTTTCTCTTCCTATCGCATATTTCCGTTTTCAATCTCTTTTGAATCAAAAAAAATTGAAATCCCCCGATTTTACCGAGTAATTCCAATCATTCCTCTATATCTTGTGATGTTGAAGTCTTTTTCATTGCTCAAATTAAACCGATCTTGGTCAAATTTCATTCGTTGGGAAACGACCCAAACTCTCCCCGTTACATTATACCGCAAATCCTTTTCTAACTGGAAGTTATTTTGGGAGATTACGGCAAAAGACTCTATATGCTTTACTCCTATTAGAATAACCCAAAAACATACCTTCATGTCGAACTTGGGATCAAACTTTCCCAAATTATCCTTACCATTGTTATGGATGAAACACTTACATCCAAACACATGCAATGGGCCGATTTGGTTTTCTTCCTTTGTAAAAAGTTCATAAGGAGTTTTGTCCAACTTCTTCCTGAGGTATGCTCGATTTAAGATTTAGCAAGCGACGTGCTCATTACATCTACCTAGAATACTTGAGAAGTGTTGTTCTCATTTAGTATAGCTCTTGCCATCTCATGAGGACTTGATTCTTTCTCTCCACAACATCATTTTGTTTAGGAGTCCTTGGGGCGGAAGTTGTGGTCAATCCCCATGTCACAAAAGTCAGCAAATGCATTATTTTCAAATTTTCCTCCATGATCAATTCGATTCCCGAAATAGAAATCCTTTCTTGTTTTGGACCTTCTTGGCAAAACAACAAACTAGATCAAATGTTTCATCTTTAGAGGATAAAAATATAGTCCATGCAAATCTTGAGAAATCATCAACTATGACTAAAGTATAAAGATTGCCTCCAAGTCTTTTCACTCTAGCGGTCCAACTAGATCCATATGAAGCAATTGAAGAGGTCTATTAGTTGAAATCTAATTTTTAGATTTGAAAGACGATTTGGTTTGTTTCCCTTTTTGACAAGCATCACAAAGCATGTCATTTTTAAAATGAAGTTTAGGAACACCAATCACTAAATCCTTTTTAAGTAACTGTCAAGTTGAATCATATTGACATGAGCTAATCGCTTGTGCCATAGCCAACTCTCATCCAAATTACTAACAAAACATTTTTCGAAAAACAGAACCATTACTAGAGAGATTAAAAGTATAACAATTGCCATCTCTAGGGGCTCTAAATAAAGCTTTTGATTTTATGTTTTCTAAAGGGAGAATATTCTTACACACAATCAAGCACTCCTCAGAATTGAAGATAACTAAGTTACCTTTATCGGTGCTTTGACTTACACTCTAGAAGATTGTGGCAAAGTCCTTCCACAAGGTAGACATCTTTGATGAGTGGTCCTTCATTGTTACCAATTTCACCAATTCCAGCAATCTTTCCAGATTGATCTCCACCAAAGGTCACTTGCCACCATCCTTGGGCTTGATTGAGGCAAATTTGGATTGATCTCCCGTCATGTGCCTAGAGCATCCACTATCAATGTACCATTTGTTGGATTTTGATGCTCTTAGACAGAACTCATCAATGTTAGTATGTTGCTCTTCTTCTTCAGCAACTAAGCATATGTTTTCTTTTTCTTCCTCATCCTCATCATCTTCATCTGATGAGCTATCATCCCAAATACCAGAGACATATGCCTTCTTTTTGAATCTGTTGAACCTCTTCTTTTCTTTGTCTTTGTTCTTCAGATTGGGGAATTCTGATTTGATGTGACCAAGCTTCTCACACTCATAGCAAATGATTGGCTTTTTGGCCTCATAGCTGGAGCTACCCTTGTGAAACTTCTTGTAGCCTTGATCCTTCTTGTAGAATTTCTTGAATCTCCGGACCATCATCCCGATCTCTTCATCTTCATCAGACTCCTTAACCTCTTTGACGGCTTTGAGCAATTCCCTTGCTCTTGCCATGGACTTCTTCAAGCCCCTTTTTGAATTTGAGCTTTGCCTCATATTCAGAAAGACTTCCAAAGAGGGCTGCTACTGATGCCATAGAATCTCCATGAGCTTCTTCAATGGTAGTGACTTTGGCTTTCCATTCCTTGTTGAGAATATTAAGAATTTTCCTCACTTGGACAGGCTGCTCATATTCTTTGCCCAATGCAGCAAGCTGATTGATGAGATGGGTGAATCGTAGCTGGAAATCGCCAATGGATTTTCCACACTTCATACGAAGGAAATCATATTCTGTCATTAGACTGTTGACCCTATTTTGCTTTACTCCAGCAGTTCCTTCATGAGCAATTTCCAAAGCATCCCACATAGCTTTAGCTGAGGTTAGGTTGCAAACATGGAAATACTCTTGTTGACTAAGAGCACTCTGCAGAAGAAGGATAGCCTTGCTGTTGAGTGTGACATTTCTTCTGTCATTTTCATCATAATCTTCTTCTTCCTTTGGATCCCTGAGACCATTCTCCAAGACAGCTGGAGTGTAGTTTCCTCGTTCAAAAACTCTCCGGAGACCATACTCGTAGCCATCACAAACACCTTGAACTTGGCTTTCCCGAGAATGAGTAATGTTCTCCATTAAAACCGGAGGTCTTTGATTGAAGCTCCATCGGGTAGAATACCTTCCATTGTGATCCTTCTCGAGATGTTAAGCTCTTTAGAGAAGACCTTGCTCTGATACCAAATGAAAGTGGAGCTATATACCCAAGAGGGGGATGAATTGGGTATTTTAAAAACTTTTGTAATCTTCTCTGTTTTTAGACAGCAAAAATAGAGATGGACAGAGTAAAGGGAAGAGCAGCTGGACACAGAGATTTATACTGGTTCGGTCCAAACAACTTGACCTATATCCATTCCCCAGACTCTCTGGGATTTTCACTATCTCAAAGATTACACACTCTGTACTCAAAGAGTAGTTCTCTCTCTAGAACTCACTCCCCCTTACAAGTTGTAATCAATGAAATCCCAAATCATCAAGTCTCCTGACTTGTGATTCTTTACAATAAATGTTTTTCAAGTAGAAACTCTCTCTAAGAGTAGATAAGAATAATCACTGAGGTACAAAGTATCAAAAGATACAATACAGTTAAAAACTGAAAGAATAAATGCTAGACTTGAATGTATTTCGTTTTCAGTTGTTGTAGTTGTTAAGAAGACTTGAATGCATCTCTATTTATACTAAGAGAGCATTAAATGACCATTGTAATCTTCATTATTACCGTTGCCTTGATTAACCAAAGTTCTGGGCAAGGTAAGGTCTTCCTCTTTCTCTAATCTGCACTTAATCCAGCTGGGTAGAATATCAGAGTTGACTCTCTGCAAATTAGTCCGTTGCGATAGCAGCTACTAGATGTAGAAATCATTCTTTAATCCCTTGTAGGCGTGTGCAGATGGATTACCCAAAAGAATATAACTTTCTGAGTTTTGCATTTAATGTGCTGACATCACTTTTGCTTTTGCTTTAAACCTTCAATGTACATTCTCTAATCTGTCTCGAAACTCAAAGCAATAAAGTGATTAAACATGTCTAGGAATATTAGAGAATAATCATAGGAAGTATTAAGATCAAACAAGAAGGTATAGCAAAATCGTCAGATTTGATTTTCAAACTTAGCGTTCAATACTCGAGTTTGTCACTGTGCACTTAAGTCAATACTTGAGTATTCATTTTGATACTTGAGTATTCTTCTTCCAGAGAAGAATCATCGAGATTTTACTTTGGACCTTAACGTTGAAATAGGGTCAATACTCGAGTATCCAAATCCATACTCGAGTTTTGAACTTTTGATATGAAAATAAGTTTGCGTTCAAAACCTCAATACTTGAGTATTGATTCCAATACTTGAGTGTTCAAGTATTGACAAAGAGCAAAGCTCTCTGTATGTCCAATAATCGAGTTTCCAACTTAAAACTCGAGTATGCACTCATCTTGTAAAACTTTGTGAAGTCTTTCCCAAGTCAATACTTGAGTATTGAAATGAATACTTGAGTATTCAATATATGCATAAAGCTTGTAGTCTTTCTGTCAGTCCAATACTCGAGTGACTAAACCAATACTCGAGTATTCAAGATGTTTGAAAACTTCGATAAATTGATGTCAAGTCAATACTTGAGTTTTCAAATGAATACTTGAGCTTTCATAAAAGAGCGTTAAGTATGAAAGCTTTGTGAAAATCCAATACTCGAGTATACAGAATCAATACTCGAGTTTCCATAAGATGAGAAACTTGATGATTCTCTGTTTGACCAATACTTGAGTATTCAATTGAATACTTGAGTATTGAGATCTTAAGTTAATGTTGAAATTGTCTCGTGTGTTCCATACTCAAGTATTCATATCAATACTCGAGTTTGGATCAGGGCGAAAATCTTGGAGTGTTCTTTGTAAGTCCAATACTCGAGTTTTGCTTTGTGTAATTGATTTGAGCAACTCTCTGTCAAGTCAATACTCGAGTATTGAGACCAATACTCGATTTTTGTCTTGACAGTAAGTTTTTCAACTTACCAAAGACAAAACCATATCTTGTGTTTACACATGCCAGTTATCATCAAAACTTGTAGAGAACTAACAATTAGGGTTCTATGAATCTTTTGAGGCTAACAATTTCAACAATGTGGGGGAATCACAAAAAGTATGTGTTAATGTGGATTTTTAATTCAGAATTGCTTGTCGTATTGTTCAAATGATATATCTAATTAACTAACTGTTACGGACCGGCCCAAAAGCCCCAAGTCCATAGCGTGGCCCAAGCGGAGCCAGGAGGCATAATCCGCTAATCATAGCAGGAGATCCGGAAATCTCGGCTAGGCAAGATCCACCCCTATCGTAACGGCCTACCGAGATACTCGCCCCATTAATGACACGTCCCATTAATGGCGTACCCCGGATATCCACCCCATTAATGACACGCCCCATTAATAGCATATCCAGGATATCTGCCCATTAATGGCACGCCATTAATGGCGTGCCCCGGATATCGCACCAGACACCTCTATAAATACAGAGGACAGGTAACAAGGTGCACACATTCTAACCTAGAGTATTTACATATAGTCTCACTGTGCGTACACACCACCCTTTTGTCATGTACGGTGATCCCACGCTCTCCTGGTTGTCTCCTCCATAGATATTCAGGCAGAGCCTATCCATCCAAGATCAATATAACAACCCTTGGCTGGACATCTGTGTTGTATAACAGAACATTGGCGCCGTCCGTGGGGACCTTAAATTTCTATCCCCGTGACCACTAATGGCCAACACCAGAAGCCACAGGCAAAGCCAGTGATTGGACCGGCCGAACGATGAAAGCATTTTACCACCAAATCAAACTCAGGCCGGACCGAGTCAACCGCAGACTCATGATTAACCTCCACGAGAAAAGACTCCGGAGGGTCACGTTACTGACACGGAGAGCACATCTCCTTCCATCGACAAACCTTCACAAGAGGGGCCGCCAAGAGTCCGAGTCCAGATGGCCCCAGCTCCAGACACTCAGGTACTAGACACCGACGTCCACATTTTAAGGAGAACCCAAGAGTCGATGCTTCAGGGGTTCGAAAATAAGGAAAAACTAGATCACCTCCAAAGGCAAGAGGATTTTCATGCTCGGAATTGATGATTGAGGAAAAGCTTGAAAACATGTTTCAACGCGGAACCCGAGAAAGCTCTCGTAAGGGAAAGGAGGTTGTACGCCCGGACAAAGAGAGTCCGCGTACCAGCCCGTAGTCGAATCGGCGGGCCCGCGACAGAATGAGGGGAAGCAAGAAAGGACCGAGAACGCCCGACCCCCGAAGGAACAAGGAGAGACAACTGCGGATCCGAGATGCGAAGACCGAGGCCGAGAAGACCGCCATGACGGTTATAAAGACCGTAACCATAATAGTCATGAAGACCGAGACCTTGATCAGGACTCAGATGAGCTTCGAGAGGCAATCACGACGCCTCGGACACGAGGGTCCCCGCGGCAGTATAAGATGAAGTACTTGGCTGGCTCAGGTGGGACCCCATTCTCCCGTGCAACGGCCACGGCTCCCTACCCAAAGAATTTTGACCTAGCCGATCTTCCCAAGTACGATGGGACCCAGGATCCACGTCACCACCTGGAGATATTTGAAAAGTTGATGTGGGTCAGGTCAATAGAAGGTCTGGTCATCTTAAGGCTCTTCTCGACCATGTTAACTGGACCAGCCCACAAATGATTGAGTTCATTACCCAATAATTCCATTCGGAACTTTGAAGACCTCGGGCGTAAGTTTGAATTGCACTTTGCCACCAGCAACAAACAACCAAAATCTCAATTCACGTTGAGTAAGGTAAAACAAAAGAAAGGCGAGACGTTACAGAAGTACTTGGATCGGTTCAGAGACACGACAATGCAGGTACGCTCATTGTCCGAAGAGTTCCATGTACATTGCCTTGTCAACGGTCTGGACCCAACGACACGCCTGGCCAGACATCTAGGCAAGAATCGAGTATATTCATTGACTGAATTCTATACCGAAGCAAAGAAGTACCTAGATGTCGAGCAAATGGAAATGGCCAATGCCGATGAACCTGAGAAGGCTAGGAATTCATCGCCCGAAAGAAGGGATCTGACGGACAAGCACAAGCCGGAACCCCGCAGACGCGACAGAGAGAGCCGACCCTGACAAGAGAGGACGGACAATAAGGCGAAATACGGCAACTACACCCCCTTGAATGTTCCGCGTTCGCGAGTTTGTGGAAGGAGGTAGCCCGCACCGAGATGAAAAGGGTGGCCAAGCCGAGGCCTCTCGAAAACCGATCCACTATAGATCGGGGAAAATTTTGCACTTTCCACGATTGCTTCGGTCATACCACCGACGAATGTTATGAACTCAGGGATGCTATCGAAAAGTTTGTGAGAGAAGGGAAACTGCGCCAATATGTCATCAAAACTCAAGGCAAAACAAGCAGACAGAATAGTAGCCGCCGAAGCAGGAGTCCGACTACGGACGCTCGGGAACCTGAGAAGAAACGGAAAACCGGCCTTGCCGATGGTTTCCCAGACCGATCTCCAATGCAATGGGATCGGTGGCGGTTTCGGAGGAGGTGGAGATACTATAAGCCGCGCAAGAAATACTGCGGGAGGTGCTGACGATAAAAGATGTACCAAAGTTTAAAGGCAGCTCATCGAAACCAAAACCACCCCCATTAGTCTTCACGGACGAGGAGCTCAAGGAGGTTATTCTCGGCCACCAAGATGGATTGGTCATCACCGGGATCGTTGTAAATTGCCGGGTCAAACGGATCTACGTGGATGCGGGGAGTTCGGCCGACATCATAAGCTGGGACGCATACCAGAGGATGCACCTCGATGTTGAAGACCTAAAGCCATGCAAATCCACGCTAATCGGGTTTAATGGAGAGCGTTCCTTCCCAAAAGGATAAATTGACCTTAGATTAACGTTGGGAACCAAGGAAGCTTTCAAGTCAGAATGTGTAAGGTTCGTAGTGGCCGACTTCCGATCTCCCTATAATATTATATTGGGCCGACCCACTATACACAATTGGGACATGTTGGCGTCCACTAAGCACTAGAAATTGAAAATGATCAATGATAAGAATCAGTAGTTGAAGTGTGCGGAGACCAGAAAGTATCACGACAATGTTACTTCGAGACTCTCCGAGTCGAGGAGGAAGGATCGTCATCCCCGCCGTGGCTCCGAACCAACGAGGTTATAACCGACGTCAGAAATGAGGGGCGGCCCCGGCAGTCGGTTAATATGGTAGAGCTGGACCTCCGTGAACCAGAAAACCCACGCCCAGAGCCGGAAGGGGAGCTGGAGGAATTAATCCTCGGGACGGATCCCTCCAAGACAACTAAAGTCGGCAGAGACATGGACGCAGATATAAAAGCGCGACTGATCAAGTTCTTAAGACAAAACCAGGACGTCTTCGCCTGGACGTCAGCCGAAATACCCGGGATCGACCCACACTTTTGCTGTCACAAACTCGCCATATGGCCGGGGTCGAAGCCAGTGGCCCAGAAGAGGAGGAATATCTCAGACGACAGGCAGAAAGCCCTTGAGAGTCACATTGAAGAGCTCCTTGCCCCTGGATTCATCAGAGAGGTACAATACACAACTTGGCTCTCGAATGTGGTCATGGTCTTAAAACCGACCGGCAAATGGAGGGTGTGCACTGACTACACCAATCTGAATAAAGCATGTCCAAAAGACTCCTACCCTATGCCCAAAGATTGATCAACTTGTTGATAACTCGATCGGTACCGCTTGCTTTATGGATGCTTACTCCGGCTACAATCGATTGCCATGCACCCGGAGGATCAAGAGAAAACCGCCTTCATGACCGACAAGGCTAACTATTGCTACAACATCATGCCATTTGGATTGAAGAACGCCGGAGCTACGTACCAGCGAATGATGAACCGCGTCTTTGAGGACCAAATCAGACAAAATGTGGATGTCTATATAGACGACATGATCGTGAAGTCAAAACAACTAGAGGAGCATATCTGGGACCTAGAGCGACGTTTGAAAAATTAAGACGCTACCGAATCAGGTTGAACCCAGCCAAATGTGCCTTCGGAGTGCCCGCCGGGAAATTCCTAGGTTTTATGCTGACCAATCGAGGGATTGAGGCTAACCCGGACAAATGCAAGGCCGTGCTAGACATGCAAGTCCCAAACTCTAAGAAGGAAGTTCAGCAATTAACAGGTCGCTTGGCGGCCCTGACAAGATTCTTACCGAGATCCGCCGAGAAGGCGTTACCTTTCTTTAAATTATTGAAGAAAGAGACTCATGGAGGATGGAATTCAGATTGTGAAACAGCCTTTGAAGAAATTAAGAGATGTTTGGCAACCCCTCCGGTACTAACAAAGCCGGAGCAAGGGGAGACCTTGTTCTTGTACCTGTCAGTGGGAGACGAGGCGTTAAGCGCCGCCTTGGTAAGAGAAACCGAGGCCGGACGTACACCATCTACTTTGTGAGCAAAGCGTTACAAAACGCGAGCTCGATACCGAAGCTGGAAAAAATGGTGTTCGCATTACTAACAACGGCAAGACGACTTCGGCCATACTTCCAGGGACATCGGATAGTAGTCCGGACCAGTAAGCCAATCTGGCAGATTTTGCACAAACCTGATCTGGAAGGGCGAATGACAAGCTGGGCAATTGAACTGTCCGAGTTTGACATCACTTTTGAAGCCCAAAGCGGCGATCAAATCACAAGCATTGGCCGATTTCATCGGGAATTGACTCCGGTTATGGCTAGCGAGGAATTCGGAAGGTATTTGTTGACGGATCTTCCAATCCAAAAGGCAAAGGAGCAGAGTCATTGTTGAAAGCCCCGAGGAGTCGCCATCGAGCATTCCCTCCAGTTGGAATTCCCGACCTCCAATAACCAGGCCGAGTACGAGGCCCTCTTAGCCGGATTATCTCAAGCAAAAGAGAGCGGAGCGAGGCGAGTTAAGGTGTTCACCGACTCACAACTCGTCGCCACACAGATTGATGGCAGCTATCAAGTAAAAGGCCCCTATTGGCTAAGTACTTGAACAGGGCAAAAGAGGTAATGACGGAGTTCGAAGAGGTGATTGTCTCTCATATCCCGAGAGAAGAGAATGCCCGGGCCGACATTCTCTCCAAACTCGCAAGTACTAAAGGTCCGGAGTCATAAAACCGTGATCCAACAGAATTTGGCCGAGCCCACATGCGTCATGACTATCTCGTCCGCCACGGACTGGAGAAAGCCAATCGAAGATTACCTGGAAAGGGGGATTATCCCAACAGATTCCACGGAAGCAAAGAAGCTGATGAGAGAAGCTGCCATCTACACTATGGCCGATAATCAGCTCTACAGGAAAGGAGTGCACTGCCCGATGATGCGATGCCTCGGTGAGTCTGAAGCAAGGTACGTATTGATCGAGATACATGAGGGATGCAACGGCCAACACATGGGGGGCAAGGCTTTGGCAAGGAAGGCATTACGAGCCGGCTATTATTTGCCCACCATGAAGCATGACGCCATGGGAGCCGCCAAGCGGTGCGACAGTTTCTAGAAACACGCCGGGATCTTATGGCCACTACCGACAGAGTTAAAAGGGATGCCGGCCCCCTGGCCCGTCTATAAATGGGGAATGGACATCTTTGGACCGTTCAAACCGGCACCTGGACA
Organism: Acacia acuminata; assembly: GCA_019022655.1. NCBI lineage: Eukaryota > Viridiplantae > Streptophyta > Magnoliopsida > Fabales > Fabaceae > Acacia > Acacia acuminata. The sequence continues at coordinate 246,954 of JAFJYI010000435.1, read as the reverse complement.
GCTCAAATGGCTCATTGTCACCGTAGACTACTTCACCAAATGGATTGAAGCGGAGGCATTGACTACGATCACCTTGTCCCGAATTATGAGATTCCTTCATCATAACATCTTTGCTCGATTCGGGATACCTGCTAAAGTCATCACTGATAATGGAACCCAGTTCACGGACCATAGATTCCAGGCCTTAATGTCCAACTTGGACATCCAGCAACACTTCTCCTCCATCAAACATCCGTAATCTAACGGCCAGGCCGAGTCAGCTAATAAGATCATTCTTGAAGGATTAAAGAAACGCATGTTAAAGGTCGACTCACTGGACCGAACAACTCCACAAAGCGTTCTATGGGGCTACAGGACGAGTGTGCAGTCCTCGACCCAGGAAACCCCATTCCGACTGACCTATGGATGTGAAGCAATGATCCCGGTGGAAATCGGGCAGCCATCATGGAGGAAGATCAGAGCCGGGCAGGAAAGACTGGCGTCAAATGACGACGCCCTAAAGACAGACCTGGACCTAATTGATGAGATCCAAATCACAGCCCATTGCCGGGAACTTGCCGCCAAACAGCTACTCGCGACAAAATATAATCGAAAGGTTCGACCACGATCCTTTAACCGAGGTAACCTGGTACTTCGGCGGGCCGACATCGGAAACAAGAATTCCCGAGACGGAAAACTGGCAGCAAATTGGGAAGGTCCTTATCGTGTTAAAGAAAAACTCGATGCTGGGGCATATGTTCTCGAAACCCTGGCAAGGAAGCCGGTTAAAAGGACATGGAACGTCGATAAGCTAAAGATCTATTACAGCTAGGTCGAGGCTCGGCCCCGAAGACACCAAGGCTACTGTTTGGTTATTTCTTATTTTCCCTTATGTTTCTTCCAATTGTTATCCAATTGTTCTTTATTTTGCATCTGAATAATCCATGACCATTTGTACGCTCTTTAGAGCTGCTTTATTTAATGAAGGAATCCATCAAGGAAATGTGTCAATGTGCACAATTACTTGCTTAAGCATGAAACTGAGGCCATTAAGTCTGGTCCAAAATCCGACACCGAGGTACTTACACCCGGTCATTAACATAAAAACATCTAGATGTATGACACCGGCCGTTGTACTCCAACGTGCATTGGTAAGAGCTCGGCGAAAATGCCATACGTGGCCTTCGTGAAATTGACGCGTCAACGCTTGCACGATTTAAGAAAGCAGGCTGTCATTCCGACCCTAATCAAGTCAAAATGTCATATTTGAGGTAATAGACACCTCGGTCGACACGTGACGGTCTCGCCCTTAATTCGGTTTCTATCAACTTTTCGGACTAGTCAAGCCGGAACGAGGTAGTGCGGTTAAGTTAACACCCCAAGAGGTTAAAACATACAACCTCGCGCCCCCATCCTCCCACACATTAGTGTTGGTCGAGTAAACGACTCGTATCTACTACACCAAGAAATTTCAAATATGGAATTTAACAAAATGGCGAAGGGGCGAATAAATAATTCATCCATAGTCATACAAATATTTACAGAACGGCACAAAATCCGAAAATCTTCAAAATAAAGGGGCACAGACGCCCACCAAAGACCGAAGTCAAACTTAACTAGACGGGCCGGCCTCATGAGAGCCCTTGGTTGCCTCGCTCTCCGCGTCGACTCTCCTCCCTCTTCTTCGGATCGGGACGCATTGGCGGAAGGAGATTGATATGGAACTAAGACTCCATCCTCAACAAAGGCGCGAAAATCATAGCCGTCCAAGTTAAGCTTCGTCGTCGGATTCAAAAACTGGATCTGCTCCAGGGCATTGTCAAAGCAATCGGCGGCAGTCTGCTTTAAAAGCTCATTGGACTCCAAGCGCGCCTGCTGCGCTACGGCGAGGGCCTCCTCGGCTGTTGTAAGCTTAGAGGACAGCATATCGCATTGCTTCTGAAGGGCTTTCACCGCTTCAATACTCTCGCCCAGCGCTTTCTGGGCTCGGGCACACTCGGAGGCCGACTTCTCCGCCCCTTCTCGCGCCTGTAGAAGATCTTTTTCCATCTTCACAACCGCGGCCTTAGAAGCATCCCGCTCGAGCCCGGCGGCATCCCGCTCCTCCTACAAAATGTGCAGCTTGGCCTCAGTCTCGGCCAAGGCCTTTTTCATTGACGCGGCCTCCTCCAAAGCTTTTCGTTGGGCCGCTACCTCTTCTTGAGACGCTCTCAGGCGTTTATTCTCAGCATCCGCCAAAGCATACTTCTCCCTCACAAGAACGTACGCTTGCAGCAACCCAACAGATTTGCATAAGTATCGTTGCGCTGCATACACCTCCTCAACGCTAGGCAGGGACAGGGCTCGGCTCTCCATAAATTCTCGGGGAGGGAGGAACGCGACGTCCAGCTCATTGGTCACCCCCTTGTCCCGTATGAAGCTGCAAGGAAGCACGGAAGAAGGACGTAAGGGCCCGGTAGAAGGAGGTGGAGGAGGCGGAGTTGGCAAAGGTGCCGGAAGAACTGATGCCGAAGGAGTAGTCACGACAACCGGAGATACAATTTCACCCACAGAGACAGCGACCTGTTTCCCCTTCGAAGTATCGGAAATAACTACCTGAGATGGCCCGGAGGGGATGGATGGAGCCGGCTCTTCGCCATCCGAGACCTTAGTCTTCTTGGTCACAACAGAGGCATTAGCCTCGGGCGCAGCATCTTTGACAGGGACGGCCCGTTTCCGAACCCGACGACCCAGTGATGCCGTGGCCAGATTCACTTTCTTCAACTAACCGGGAAGGGCCTTCATGTCTTGAGCTGAAAAGGACAGGTAAAGGGAAATCAGGAATAAACACAAATTACTCCAACAATATACAAAATATGACCAAAAAATAAATAACGTGGCAAAGAAGGGACTCCTACAAGTAGAGGGGATTGGCCTAGATCCCTCCCCGGAAATGAAAAAGGCTGCACTCTGGACGCCATACTTCTCCACGTAGGCATCCAACCTAGGGACATGAGGGGCCGTCTCTGGTAGGAGCTCATCTTTCGAAATTTGGAAGGAGGAGGGAGTAGCTTTATGGTGACTCTCCATCCAATATAGAGGGAAACGCCACTCCACGTCGGCAGCCTCAACCCCCTTCAAAAACCGGTTGACTTACCGCACGGCGACAACCTTGAAGAACACACTCTTGAACCTCTTAAACGAATCGAGAGAGGGCTTCATGAGCTTCCTAGTCGGGATTAACGCGAAGAGATACCAACCCTTTTAGCTTGTCACTTTCTTTAGGAGAGCCAGGGGTAAAGGGGCTGAAGTAATAGAAGAAAAGATTGGTCGAGCAGGGAACCAGAACCGGGTAGGAGCGACACAGTTGCTCAAACACAACAAGATAAGCCCACCCGTTCGGATGAAGTTGGGACGAGGCAAGTCCCAGGTGCAGTAGGGCCAGCATCTGGAAATGGGTGAAAGGGAAGCAAACACCGACCAGAGTAAGGTAATCCCGGTAAAAGTAAAAGAAATTGGGACTGCCTATTTCCCATTCCGCACAAACAGGCTCATCAACCTCCGGGCGGCGTAAGACGCACCCCTCCATGGCGGGTAGATTCAAACTGGCAATATCCGTATCCGACATCAAGGACCGGGTCTTCAAGACCTCATGGGACACCCAGGGATACCTACGACACAGAGCCTCGGATGGACTAGAAGAGTCCGATTCCTCAGCCTCGGTCCTTTTCTTGGAGGGCAGAGATTTCGGAGCCATTAACCTATATGCAACATAAAATGAAATTAGCAGAGTTGGAAATACCTGGTAAAAGAATGTTAGAAGGCAAAACAGATGGCGGACTCGGACGAAAGGGTACGCCAGAAGAGAGGCCCAAAGGTTGCCGATGCCGGCAAGAACCAAGAACCGAGGAAGCTCTGGAGTCTTCACCGTGCGTAATGTGGAATGAACCCTCTGCCAAGCAGTCCCAGCAGGGGCCGAGATAATCATCGGGATAAGGTCCGAGCTCGCAGAGGGTGGACCCTCACAAAAGTTGAGCGGTTGGGCCAATAAGGCCGGAGACATGGAGCCGACAAAGGAGCCAACCCCGGCCTGTACGGGCGATAAAATAGGAATGTTGTGAGCAAAAGCTCGGACAGAGAAGGAGAGAGAACTCTAGCAGTACGGGTTGGGGCCCGATTCGTCCTGAGTAACCGAACCCGCCTCGGAGTAAAGGGGCTGACCTCTCCGCTTCCGGAAGCTCGGTTCCGAGAACCCAATAAGAAGCTTGCAGGTAGCAAGTACGAAGAAACTCCTCTTCCTCAGGGGTTAGCATTGATCTGGGTTTAGGAAAATGCCTATTTCTATCCATCAGAAAGGAACTAGAACCTAAGAACTAAAGGTCTTATGTCGAAAGAGAGGCAAGCACAGACGCGTATGTGTCAAAAGCAGGCAAAACCCGTAAAAGTGGTCTCAAATGGATACTCGAAAAACCGTAAAGAAAAAGGAGTGGGAAATGTAGATAAGAGACCAAAGGATATATAAACGGTACGAAGTACGCCGTAAAAGAGTAAAGAAAAGGACGGAAAATACTTGTGTGAGTAAGAAGAAGGAGACTCGAACGATGGAAATGGAGAACAGTGGAGTTTTGGCAGAGGAAACCCAGAGCAAGTTCACAAAATGAAGTTGTAGCGGGAAAAATGAAAGAGGCAAACACGAAACAAATACTTTATATAAGTGAAAAGGAGAGGGAACGCCGAGGGCAGTTTGGTCTTTGAACCTAGACATGATGGGAAATGCACAGAATGACGTAGGAGCATTAAATGTGCACGTAAATCAGCACTCGGAGGGGCGCGACGGCTGCAGACTCTTTCCAATCAGGGCAAGCTAGGTGTAAAGCAGCAATGATGGTGCCTACGGAAAGAAGACCAAACGACTTACCCACGAACAAAGGTGCTAACCACGTAAGTTCAAGGCCGTTCGCTACGCCCGGCGAGGCATGACCCGGCACCACCCAAACCGTCATAACAGGGATAAGCCACGGCGTCAGAAGCTGAATTGGCTAAAGCATAGGCCCCGACACAAACCGGGGCCGGGGAATTATACACCTCGGCCGCCCGAACCCCCGAATAGCCCCGAGCGGGGGGCAACTGTTACGGACCGCCCAAAAGCCCCAAGTCCATAGCGGCCCAAGCGGAGCCGGGAGGCATAACCGCCAATCATAGCGGGAGATCCGGAAATCTCGGCTAGGCAAGATCCACCCCTATCGTAACGGCCTACCGAGATACTCGCCCCATTAATGACACGTCCCATTAATGGCGTACCCGGATATCCGCCCCATTAATGACACGCCCATTAATGGCGTATCCCGATATCCGCCCCATTAATGGCGCGCCATTAATGGTGTGCCCCGGATATCGCACCAGACACCTCTATAAATACAGAGGACAGGTAGCAAGGTGCACTCATTCTAACCTAGACTATTTACATACAGTCTCACTGTGCACACACACCACCCCTTTGTCGTGTACGGTGATCCCACGCTCTCTTGGTTGTCTCCTCCATAGATATTCAGGCAAAGCCTATCCATCCAAGATCAATATACCAGCCCTTGGCTGGACATGTGTGTTCTATAACAGAACACTAACATTTGAAACAACTAATCATTCATCTTTGCTTCACAGAAAATGAATCAGCTTTCGATCTTCTTTATTGCATAACATTTAGGTTGATGGATCATCAATGGCTTTCTATGCGAGATTCTTTACCTTGTAAATGACTAACACATTTCATTGCACTATAGAGAAGGTGCTCTTTGGAGGAGTGGGTGACCAAACTTTTGTCAGACATTGATGTATCTAGATGTGATACAAATGGTGTCCTTTTTTGTGCTTTTTAGTTACTTGGTGTATAACTTTTTTATGATTTTTCTGCTATTTAGTTTATTTTATTGGCAATATTGGTGTTTATATTTCGTTTTGTTTATTTACAATTTTTTAGGATTGCTATTGTACATATTTCTACATACACTTTTTAAATACAATATTCAAACATTATTTATACACATTTTCTTATTTTGTAATTTTTCCTATAATTTTTATATTTTCAATTTGGTAATTATTTGTATTTATTTATATTTTTTTTTTGGAATTGAGATTTGCGACGGAAAATGAATTTTGTCGCACCAAATGGAATTTTGCAATAGAATGAAATTTTGTAATTTTTTTTTATTTTTTAAATGTAATTTTTATATTTTTTTAATAAAATGAATTTTGCGAAGAAAAATCAATTCCGTCGCAAAAATCCCGAAATTTGCGACGGAAATGAATTCCATCGCAAATTTTAGGATTTTACGATGGAAAATGAATTCCGTCGCAAATTTCGAGAATTTGCGACGGAAATGGATTCCATCACAAAATCTTGAAATTTGCGACGGAATTCATTTTCCGTCACAAAATTCAACATTTGTGATGGATTTTTGATTTTCTCGTCGCAATTGCGACGCATTTTCTGTCGTATTTTTGTGACGCAATTGCAACATTCGTTTATAAAATGTTTTGATTTTGATATGTGGAATGTTTTTATAAATGTTTTTGATTTCAAACCGAGAAAGGATTGACCGAAAAGGAAAAGAAAATGCTTTCGTTGAACACTAGAGCAATGGATATATTATACAAGCTTTAACCAAAAATGATTTTGAGAAAATCAAGTCTTGCTCTAGTGCTAAGGAAATATGGGATACTCTTGATTCTATATATGCTTCTAACAAATATGTTGAAGTTGATAGTATTGGCAGTTCATCTGAAGTTATAAGTTGTATATCCACGATTGATGAACAATTGGAAGTTGAGGATGAAGAAGGAGAAATCTTAGAACACTTCCATGATCCAATCAACACGAAAGAACAAGAGGAAGATGATTCCCAAGAGCCTATCATGCACGAGTATAATGAATCACCATCTGGAGATCAAAATGCACATGTGGTAAACAATTCCAATTCTTCTTGTATAGTTAAGAAAAATGATTTAGAACTTTTGCATAAAGTTATTTCTCAACCAATTATCGATTCTGTTTTGAAAAGCAAAACTGTTTTCAATAATGTTGCTGGAAAATTTATTGGGAAGAAAGATGATTCAAATAAGATTTATTTGGAATTTCACCTTGATGACCGAGACAATACTTGTATAAAATCTCATAATGCATATCATCATATAGTTTGCAATTATTGTGGTAAACTTGGTCATATATCTCACACATGTTATATTAGGAGAAATACTAACGTGAGGAATAAATTTGTTTGGGTTCCAAAAGGACATGTAAGGTCCAATACTAACGGTCAAGGACCCAAGTATAAGCGGGTACCAAAATGTCCATCTAGTGGTTTATATGTGTAGGATGATTTGAAGATCAATGGACATAAGGGTACAATGAAGAAGCCAAGAGTTTCTCATGCACCAATGGAAAGGAGCATAGCACCAATATCAAATATGAGAACTTTGAGGGTACCAATTGCTAGAACTACAAGGTCAAAACATCAAAAGAAGCAATGGATACAAGTAAGAGGAGTATGTTCCACCTCAAGAACAAACTACCATAGAATACCGTTCAACTATCTTGAGGAGAACAAGAAAAGAATGATCTCTCAAGTATCAAACAGAAAACTTTGGAAGTCTAGATCCTTTGAGAGAGCTTTGCCAACACCCGTAAGAAAATATATGAAGAGGCGGTGGGTAAGCAAAGCCAATCCTCCAAGTGCCTAAGGTATAAGGTAGACAATGGTAAAACCTCCTTTACTATCATATGAGATATTCATTAAGGTTTTATAGTTTGTAACCTTAGGAATGATCATTGCAAACTTCTTTTAAAATTGAGTTTTCACATCCTGATTTATTCTTCAAAGAGATTGCAATGTTCAATGATTTAATTCTTTATGCATGCATGATAATTTGAAAAGAAAGCATATCTTTTATGCATAAAGTCATGTTTAATTCATTGTGTTCAATTGGTCTGAAATGATTAAATTCATAATAAATGTGTGAATTTTTGATTCCTACAAGCTAACAATGGTTGGATCCAAGAAAGGTTGGATACCATGGGAGAAAAAGGTTTATATGTCTTTGTAGGATCAAAGAAAGCTTCTCAAGAATGCAACATAGAGAAATGATTCAAGTCTTGAGATTCTAAAGAAGTTATGCTTGATGTTGATGGTGAAAGTCGAAAAGGAGAGACATCTACATCAATCCATCTTAACCAAGCATGCTACTACAAGGACAATAGAAATTACGGTGACATCTAATCCTTACCCTATTTTGTTCTTAAATGAATTACATATGTGGGTGATGAATACTTGTCCATTATTGCATTCCTTTAGCAATCAATCATTTATGTTGTTTCAAAATATTTTCAGATTGCTAAATGGACCATAAATGAATTTGTGCATAACTTTCTAAGTTTATCTTTTGAAAAACACAATTCTAAAATTTTCCTGGATTTCAACTCACCTTGTTTATGAAAGAGCATACACATGACTTGAAAAATATTCATACTACATTCAAATGATGTTTCAAAATTGGATGTTAAATTTTTTTTATGTTGAATGTCAGATATGCTTCAATCTGTGCGTTGAGAATTCTAGGATAATACTCTGAAGTTCTAGGCTTTTGGATTAATAAGTATGTGCTTCATTATCCATGAATCCTATTAGTCATTCTGTTACTCAAATACATCAACTTAGTCTTCATCTATTGTTGAGTAACTATATTCAAATTCTTGCCTTAACCACTCATATGTTTTGGACAATAGCTAAGTCATTGTGCTCATATGTTTCTATTATGCTAAGCATGTTTCGATAATGCTCTATCTTCATGACTTTTGCTTTTGAGAAAATTGTTCAACATGTTCTCTAAATTTGAAGCATACTGACATGTTCATTAAACCTATTGACTTCCACCATTTTAGAGTGTGCATTGATTTTAAACATATTTCAAAAATGTTTTTTTTTATACATTAAAATCTGAATTTCATAATGCATTATCACCTTGTGAAAGAACATTCAAGATTTGAAACATCTTGCATACTTCATTATCATTCTTGTAAAATCTGATTTCATTCATGAACTCGTGAATTGATAAATGCTTATCTTTATGGATAAGATTTTCTATGTACAAACTTCATGTATCTTAATCAATGACATGTTTTCTGCATGCAACGTATTTAAAAATTGTCATTGAGAAATAACATTCTTGGCATCTTTTAGTTGTTACCCTTTATGATTCATTGTCTTGGATTTATTTGACTGGGTAAAATTATATTTTGGTCTTTGACTGGTCTATTATACTCTTTGCTCAAATATCATATGGTTAAATTATATAAGAGCATAAGAGTTGCTGTGCCTAATCTTGTATGGACTCAAGAAAAATTATGTACCAAAGAACGCATATTTTTGCAGGAGTTGACTGAAATGTTCTCAGATACAAAGAACATAGGCAAAAAGAATAGACAATTTCAGTGGCTATGTTTGCAAATTCTATGACATCACTTGACTGACATCCCATCACTAGTAAGAGGCTTAAACCAAGATGATAAGAAACATGCTAGCTTGATGAGAAGCTATGGGCGAAACTAATTTTGAGATCCTCTACAAAGCCCATTTGAGATTTCTGCTTAAAATGCATTAAGAGCAGATGGTTACAAAGACTCATCTTCATGAAGTTTATTCACATCCAGAGATCCTCAATGTTGATCATATCAGCGAATAAAGGAATATGGCTCAAGTAATTACGATATTACTTGAGTGAGGTATTGTATTATGAAACAATATGCGTATTGTATATCATAATCATGCTAGGCTAATTTGATTTTATTCATTTAATTTTATCTCATGAATCTTAGCCGAGCAAACCCATTTCTAAAATGATCTTATGCTCTAAACCTTTTCTTTTATCACCATAAAAAGCATAAGTCTTACAATTATTTGGTATCATTAAAGGGAACTTCATTCTTTAATCATGCATCCATTAAGGGGGAGCTTCACATTCACATGTGTTTGATATCTTAAACAAAGCATCTCCTTTTCTTGAAGAAAATCCTTTTAAGTATACTCATCTACATTCACTATGTCTATTAGTTTTGATGATGAGTTGATATAATAGTTTCCTTTCATTATCTTAATTTGAAAATATCATATAGAAAGGAACATTTTGATATTTGATTGCACTAGTAACTCTCCTTTGCAAGAAAGTTTTACAATTGACTTAGAGAATTCGATGCATGCAAAAACCTTCCTTAATGTGCTACAAGGAGAAACTATCAAATTAAGGAAAGATGCTTTGACGTTCAATGACATTGAAGCTAAGCTATGCTCTAAAAGGAAGAGGGAAACCTCTTGAAGCTAGCTCAGGCGGATTTGCGAAGAGCTATATGGAGAAAAAGAAAAGGATGAAAATGATCTCATACAACAAGAACGCATGAAAATGGACTTCATCGATCATCCAACATCTGCAGAATCTACATGAGCATTTCTAATCTCTATCTTCTTATATTCAGTAGAAATTTTGTAAGTGGAGCTATATACCCAAGAGGGGGTGAATTGGGTATTTTAAAACTTCTCGTAAAAATGCTCTTTTTGAAACAATGAAAACAGGTAAACAGAGGAGGGAAGAAGAAGTGAACACAAGGATTTATACTTGTTCGGTCCAACTTTTTGACCTACGTCCAGTCCCCAGAAACACTCTGGGATTTTCCACTATCACTCAATTACAATTACACACTCTGTACTCAGGATGATCCTCTTCCTAGGACTCACTCCCCCTTACAAGCTGTAATTGTAAACAATCAGATACACACTCTGTACTCAAGAGTTATCCTCTCCCTAGGACTAACTCCCTTTACAAGTTGTACTGACATTACAATCGATACACACTGTAAACCAAGGATGCTCCTCAACCTAGGACACACTCCCCTTTACAAGATGTACTCTGATTTTCCCAATCTCCAAGTCCCCTGACCTGAGATTGTTACAATGAATGATATACAAGGAAACAAACTCTCTCTAAGAGTAGATAATGATAATCACTGAAGTTCAATGTATCACAAGATACTATACAGATAAAACTGAAGAAATAGATATGAGACTTGGATGATTTTCGTCTTCAGCAGGTGTGTCAAATGGAAAGGCTTGAATACAGCTCTATTTATACTCAGAGATCATCAAATGACCGTTGCCTTCCAAATAGATCCGTTGGAGAAGTTCTCCTGTGTTAGGAGGTGGCTTAGGCACTTTCTCTCTCCAATATTCTCTTAAACCAAACTAGCCAAGTAATCTGTCTTGACCTTCAATTAATCCGTTGAAGATGCGGTTGCTAGTTGTAGAAAACATTCTCAAATGCTTTGCGGACGTGTGCGAGTGGATTAGCCAAATTGTGCAACTTTCGATCGGTGCATTTAATGTTCTCAACCACCTTTTTGCTTTTTGCTTTATCACTTCAAAATCATTCTCTAAACCATCTGAAACTCACTAATAAAGTCATTAAACATAGCTAAGAATAGTAGAGAATAATCCTGGAAAGTATTAAGATTAAACAAGAATGATATGAAAAATCGTGTAAATCAAATTTCAAAATCAGCGACCAAAACTCGAGTTTTGTTCTTCGAAACTCGAGTTTTCAATCAGTGCACAAGACCATACTCGAGTTTCAATATTCACACTCGAGTTTGCTTCTTCCAGAGCAACATCGCGATTTAAGCTTCAACCAGGTTTTCTGATGTAAAGCTCAAAACTCGAGTTTTACCCAAAACTCGAGTTTTGGACTATTGATATGAAAAAGTAGTTTTAGTCCAAAACATCAAAACCGGAGGTTTTCATCCAAAACCGGAGGTTTTCAAATCAAGAGAATACCGATGCTCTCGGGTTGCTCGAAACTCGAGTTTGTCTTTTCAAACTCGAGTTTCCACTTATAACATGAAAACTCGAAAAATTGTGAACATATCAAAAACTGGCGGTTTTGTTTCAAAACTCGCGGTTTTGCAATTGTGAAAACTTGAGTGCTCTTCAAGCGAGATCAAAACTCGAGTTTTGATTCCAAAACTCGAGTTTTCATATATTTGTGAAAACTCTTGAAAGAATCCGTCGATATTAAAACGGCGGTTTTCAAACCAAAAACGCGGTGTTCATATGTTGAAAACTCATCTCTTTGAGTAACATATCAAAACTCGAGTTTTTCCCAAAAAAACTCGAGTTTTGAACTATTTCACAAAAAACGTGAGAATTTCTTTTGGATAGTTCAAAGCGCGCAGTGCATCATGAAAATCGGAGGTTTTGAAACTTGGAAAATTCAGAGGCTTTCGGTCAGACCAAAACTGGAGTTTTGCATCCAAAACCCGAGTTTTCATACGTTCCCATGAAAGCTCAAAGCGCGTGTTCGCCAAGACGCGGTTTGCCTTTGATCATATTTTCCTCGGACAAGCCAAAACTCGAGTTTGACCCAAAACTCGAGTTTTCCCGACATAAAGAATTCGATTTTTGCAAGAGAAAACTGAACAATTTGGCTTTTATGGTTTTACAATTGTTCCAATCATCATCAAAACACATTGAGAACTAACAAATTTTGCACGTACATGTTTGGTATCTATGTGCCTTAATTGTGAAAGATGTCTTGACAACCTCTTCCAATTCCTTCAAAATTGTTTTCATAAAAACTTTCCAAATTACATCATATTTTGAAAACAATAGGGTAGAGAAAATTGGTTTGATATATGGTTAAGGAGAGACAAGTCATTTTTAACTTGTTTTCATATTTGCCTCTCCATCTGTATTTCTTCTTTACCTCAATCTTTTTGCTAATGAAAAATAAGGGGGAGAGAACGACAAGAAAAATATGTGATCTAATATATTTTCATATTCATACATATTTTTCTTAATGTATTTGCCATCATCAAAAAGGGGGAGAATGTTGGTTATGATGAGTTTTGATGATGTCTTATATAGATGCCATTATCCAGAGCAAAAAGCTTGCATACTACATTTATGTTTTACTTTGCCTAATTCTTATATTTAATGTAGATATGGAGTTTAATAATGAAGAATATTCAAGAAAGGAGCTTGAAGAAGGAAGGACTTGCTCAATGGAATGATAAAATCATTATACAAGTTCTTAGATTGATTCTAGAAGTCCCTAGATGATATGGAAGTTGGAACGGCTCAATTCAGAGTTAAAATAAGAAAATTCAATGAGATAACTCGAGCCAGGTAGCTTACCTCGAGTTAGAATGTTTATCTACAGTGTTTTGGTCTTCTGGAATGAGTTACCTCGAGTCAAGAACATCCCCACCTCGAGTCGGGATGTTTTCCAAGTCAATTTCGCTCCGGAATGGTTTAACTCGAGTCAAAACTTATTTGCCTCGAGTCGGATGATTTCCAAGTGATTTTTTCTCCCGGAACGTTTTGCCTCGAGTCAGGTTTCATCTACCTCGAGTCAGGGTCATTAACTCGAGTTAGGCTTCATTTACCTCGAGTTAAAGCCACTTACAGCAACTCTGGTGTACTCTGTTCCATGTTCAGCTTGGGCGATCTCTGGTAATTTGATGATATCTCTCAAACCAGGAATCAGATTGACACGAAATTAGTGGCATATGAAACTAGACTCACAACACATACTTTTGAAAAAAATTCAAGTCCAAAAGAGTCCATATGAGAGAGATGTGAATTTTGAAAGTTTACACAAACATCACCGTCACAGTCCAGACCAACCTTCGGTGTTTTGAGTGTATCTCACAAACTACAAATCCAATTGAGCTAAAATTGGTGCCATTGGAAAGAAGACACACAGAGATTTCCATAAAGATTGAACAAACCAAAACGGAGTTAAGACGAGGGAGATATGGCCCTCAAAAGTTGACACACATGATTCTGGAAACAATTCAGCATAGTCTCGGGTTTCGCCTATATCACACTTTGAGAAGAGTTTTTACCTCGAGTCGAAGGTCCACCTCGAGTTTTTGAGTAGACAGAAAGTTAGACAATTTGAGGGAGCTTTTACCTTGAGTCGAAGCTCCACCTCGAGTCAAATTGCCTTCCCCGAGAGTTTGAACAATGGAGAGCAGTTTTTACCTCGAGTCAGAGTGTGTGCCTCGAGTCGGAGAGATCTGATACACCACGAATGTGAAGAATTCACTTGAGTCTCTTCAAATACAACCTTGAGTTGATTCACTCGAGTCAAAGAAGTTTATGCCTCGAGTCAGATAGCATTTTCCAATGATCAAACTGATTTCAACAATGCACAAACTCGAGTCAAGTATTTCCACGCCTCAAGTTGGGCTCTGTGGTTTTTGAAATTCACCGTGTCCGAGAATCATGAATTCTCATCAAGAACATCCAGATGAATTCCAAATGAACTTATACTACTTCTAAACATTATTCAACATTTATTGTGAGATCATTAATCATAATGTTGAGTGATCTTCAGATGATTTAGCAACGGTTAAATCTTCATCAGATAGCCTTGTGGAACAGAGACAAACAGAGTCAAATCATTAAACCCAATTGAAGCGAGATTAGCATGAAAGGTTAAATGCTAACAACGGTCATAATGAAATGGACAAATCCTACCAACAGCTATCTCTCCAACTATTATAAATGCACGAAGAATTGAATTCATCAACGGCGATATACAGAGACACGAGCTTACAACTTCAACATGTCAATCCTCGATATTCACTTACTCTCTTCTCAATGCTTACATAGTTTAGAGAGTGAGATGATAGATTATGTACTTCAGTGTTTATTCATTCACTTCTGAGAGAAAAGATTTATTTGTAAACATCTATCTGAAAGTTACTCAAGATTGGGAGATCTTGAATGGGAAACACATTGTATTGATTACAACTTGTAAGGGGGAGTGGAGTCTGAGAGTGAGTAGATCATCCTTCATTTACAGAGTGTGTAATCAAGCGGGTGTATCAATTACAACTTGTAAGGGGGAGTAGAGTCTGAAAGTGAGAGGACCATCCTTCGTTTACAGAGTGTGTGATTGTTCTTGAAAGATAGTGGAATCCCAGGTGTTTTGGGGACTGGACGTAGGCCAACGATTTTGGACCGAACCAGTATAAATCACAGTTTTCATATTCTCTTCCCTTATCTTTTATATTTCCAGTATATGCTTATTTGAATATCTAACTGTTGATTTAGAAGTTGCAAAAAGATTTTCAAAGTTCCTAAAATTTTATCTGACACCCAATTCATCCCCCCTCTTGGGTGATAACCAGGTCTAACAACAATCAAAACATTGGAACAAAACTTCCGAAAGAAAGTAAAAAACTAGACCAAAACGATCGACATATCGAGAGGCAACATATTTTTTATGGCTAGCGGAAGTAACTGTTGCATAAGCACATGTGAGTCATGACTCTTCAGCCTAGTAACCTTTCGAGCCTGCACGTCAACACATCGTGAATTGTTCTTGAATACCCGTCAGGAACTTTTATATTCTTCAACATCGCGAGGAAGATTTCCTTATTCGGTTTTGTCAGGGTGAATTTTGCCGGTTGAAATCTGTCATGCTCATCCGGCCATGCATCTGCACGAACTCCCATCTCCCATAAATCTTTCATCGCTTGAAGATGATCTTTTGACTTGTCTGGTTCGTTCAGAATCATGTACAACACATTGTTGCACACATTCTTTTTAATGTGCATGACATCCAGATTGTGTCGAAGCAAATTATCTGTTCAATAGGGAAGAGTGAAGAAGACGCTTATCTTCCGCCATTGCTGGGTCGCAGAACCAGAAGCCCTGGCAGTCTTTGTCCCGACCTTTGCTGGATCATCTTTTTTCCCATACTTAAATTTAACATCCACAAGCTGCTCAATGATTTTTGCACCGGATAAATTCCGAGGAGGTCCTCTTTTTCTGTTGCCCATTGAAACAATTGCTTTGCAACCTAAGCTCGTCGTACCATCGAGAAACCTCCGATGACCCATGAAGCACCACTTACGATCGTGGGGAAGGCGTGGCCGAGTCGAGTCAAAATTGTAAGCCTGGACACACAAGGCCGGTATGCACATTCCACCCAGATAATGTTCTCAGTCCAAGGAAGTCACTAATAGTCCACATCAATACCGCACGCAAGTTGAACAGTGTCTTCTCGTGTGCGTCATATGTCTCGACGCCTACATTTCACAACTCTACCAACTCCTTGATAAGCACTTGTAGATGCACAATGATGTCATTTCCCGGTGCCTTTTTTCCTGGAATGATCATGGACATAATAAAGCGACTTTGTTTCATACACATCCAAGGGGGCAAGTTGTAAGGTATCAAAACAATTGGCCATATACTATAACTTGTGCTAAGATTCCCAAACAGATTAAAACCATCAGTCTCCAAAGTAAGACAAACATTTCTAGGGTCCGCCGCGAAATCAGGAAAGTCTGAGTCAAACGCTTTCCACGCTTCACCATCCCGTGGATGTCTGAGTTTACCATCTTTATTCTTGTCGGCTTCATGCCACCTCATATGCTCAGATGTCTTAGATGACATAAACAATCTTTGTAAGCGAGGTTTTAAGGGAAAGTACCTTAGAATCTTTACAAGTTTCTTCTTCTACTTTTTTCCCTTCTGAACTATCCTGAACCTCGAAGTGTAACACTTCTTTCAAGTCTCCCCTCGAGTGTCCTCCCCCAATAAAGCATGCATCGTTGGGGCGGGCATCGATTTTTGTAGTTCAAGCCTAATCGGTGATTATCTTCTTGGCGTCATAGAAGGTTGTGGGAATGTCCACGTCAGGGAAAGCATCTTGTTGTAATTCCAGCAACATTGACATTGCCTTATCAATGATCCCACACAAGCACTTGATATCGTACAATTTGATCAGAAAGGATAACTTTGAGTATTTCTGACAACCTTGATACAAAGGACAATCGCTCTCATCCATGAGGCTGAAAAATTCCCGAGCTGCTTCATTCTTGAAGAAAACAAGTTCTGGACCTTGAACGTCTGCCACAAAGTTGTCGTCTTGAACACCAAAAGCATCGCGAACAGCTTCATTAACCGCATCATCTTGATCAACTTGATTTTCTAATTGTGAGGTTCGAGGAAGATGATCCGCATATCTCATACCACGTTGCTCACCATGAACTTCTTAGAATGTACATGCTTCTGGGAAAGGTTTCACAAGAAGATGTTTCATAGCACCTTCTCGTGTTTGCCACTTCTTAAATTTGCAACAACAACAAGGACACACGATTTTGCCCTTAATGCTAGCGTGAGAGAAGGTGAAATCTAAGAAAGTTTTCAATCCGACTAAATATACGGGAGAGCTGCACGGCAACTTGATCCATGACTTATCCATTTGTAATAAACAAAGCTAGGATAGAATATAAATGTAGAGATAATGTTTAATTGCCTTCATAGAAGCACTTGCGATTTTTAAATGCAACATGGAGTAGTTTGTAACGGTTATTTGTAGCGGTTATATGACCGCTACAAGAATCGTTACAGATATAAAATACATTTAGTAGCGGTGATGTGACCGCTACAAATTTGAATTCAAATTCCTGCCAGATATTAGTAGTGGTTAGTGAACCGCTATAGTAACCGCAACACAATGGATATTAGGTGCGGTTATTCAAACTAACAACGAAAAATATTGGCGCTCTTTTATTCAGTTTAAAATTCAAATTTGTAGCGGTTTTCTCAATAAATCGCGACACAATGGATATTAGTTGCGGTTATTCATACTAACTGCATGACAAATATTGGCGCTCTTTATTTAGTTTAAAATTTAAATTTGTAGCGGTTTTCTCAATAAACCGCTATAAATGTTAATAAATTTTCAATAACTATTTATTACTTATTAACTATTTATTCACTAATTATTAGTTAATTAATTATTTTCAATAACTATAATAAATTTATTTCACAAAATATATTTTTCATTACATATTGTTATATATTATAAGTAAGATCAATAACATAATATAAATGAAATATAAGTAATGAAATAGTACTCAAATAACATAAAAAACGAATAAATATCCAGTGGTAAACAATTGTATGTGAAAATAAAAACTAACTATCGGGGCCCGATGATCGGTCCCGCCTCGAGAGGGCTCTCTCGGGGGTGTGTGCACGACCCCGGAGGTAACAACGCCCTCGTCTTCACCAACGACGGGATGCGAACGGGATCCTCGTAGACGAACGGAGGGGGAGGCTCGGGAGATGGAAACCGTTTGTGAGGTAACAACTCTATCAAGGCCCGGTAACAGCATCCTAGCTCGCCTCGACTAGCATACCACCGCTTGTATCTCTCCTCCATGCGCCTATTCCTGGCCCTCTCTTTACAACGAACTTTCTCGGTATCCTGCGCGGCAACTTTCTTAGTAATCATCGCATCAACCGCCTCCAGTGGTGGCCTTCTCGAGGCCTTGCCATATACTATGCTAGGCACTGGCGGCTAGCCCAAAGCCCTTAACGCAGCGTCCGGGATGCTCGATGGGCCCACAACATTTCAATAGGGCCGTAGGATCCACGAGACCCTTGTGACTGCGGGCTGCGGCGCTTGAAGTTACCGTCGACTCGCTAAATTCGAGCCTAACGCAAAGATTTTGAAAAACGGTAATCAAACAATTTAATTCTATTTAAATAAAGTACATTAACTATATAAAAAATATTTTTGTAATTTACTATTATCTCCTCTGCCGCCTCGAGGTCGACATCTATCATGGTGTCTATGGGTGTGTGTGAAAAGCTCCCATAGTACGTTCGACTGAGTTCTCACTTGAGCATTCTATTGCTTTGAAAGAGTTAAAAGAATATAAACTTTGTTATTTCAAAAACAAAACAATCACCATTTAAACCTAAAATTAATTTAACTTTCAACATACCATCTCACTTGTAGGTCACAACAAATGTCTTGGTTTTACGTGTTCCTCTACGATGAGCTTGCAAGGAGGAGCAAACAAAATGTTAAGTGCAATTAATTATTAATTTGATATCTTGTAAACTACATTTCAAGTACATTTAAACTATAAATTAAGTTAACTATTAATTAATTTAATCCAAATGTAAACAATAAAATAATTTAATCTATATTTATATTTTTATACCATATTTAAACAAAATTAATTTAAAGAAATTTTAAACTATATATTAACACATGTTTAAACAAAACTTAAACTATGATTAATTAAAAAAATGTACTGTCCCTCTACACTCCTCCTATACTAGACAAAACCCGCCCAATCATTTGGGTCCACGTCGTGTGGGGCGTTCTCGATCAGCTATTGCAGAGGCATGAGTCGCATCTCCATTACGCTAGTTGCAGACGACCCCTCCACTCCTCCACACTTCCCCCATTTTCAGCGATCGTACCTCTTCTTGTCGGTTCACACGTTAAACTTTTTCTGTATCATAATTTAATTAGAAATTAAGTAATAATTAATTAAGAAATAAATAAATAAACCACAACTTATAACTATTAAGATGTAAAATTTAATTAAACAACATAACTTACTGCATTTTTTCAAACGCTTTGTCCTTATTCTCCTTGAAATCTTTTTTCAATTGTGGAAAAAGATCAGGAACCATACCCAATTCCCGCCAAATTCAGTCAAGAATTGGTTCAACAAGTAACCACCGTTCTTGATCGACTAGTCCGTGTCCATGTTCCAAGGGACTACGACGCGATACTTTGTCCATCTAAGTGACTGTGGCAACATCCAGCATCCTCTTGCTAATGTTCCCATGTGTATCTGCACAATTAAAAAAAAATTATTCCGTTTAAATAAATTTTATTTACACGTAAGGAATTTAAATTTATTTTTCACCAAAAAACTAATTATATTTACCTTGGACATCCACGAGAAATCCGGTTGAGCGTGAAGATGACGGTTAGGGTTCCCCCGGTCCTTTTTTCCTAGTCGATAAGGTGCTTCGCATCCGCTATAGGAATGTCAATATGGATCTCCTCATCTTCATTGACGAGGTCGTGGAACGGCAGGACTTGCACCTCGTGCTCCCTTACGGTCTCTAGGGTCTCTGGGATTGGGATTGTCTCATTGACGAAGAGGTGTTCAAACTCAATGCCCACCTCAGGGGGCGGAGGGGGAATATTTAGAGGCCCACGCCCTCTCATACGGCCCCCTCTGCTACCACTGCCCCTTATAGGCCTTTTCTCCCGTTCAACAGCTTTCTCTTTTCTCTTATCGTTAGAAACCATGATGTTCAAAGGTACTTGTTGGAAAGGTTAAAAGGTGAAAAATCAAAACTTTGCACGTATTTTGAAAATGATGTGTGTTGTTAAAAAAACTGCTACATTTTGTAGCAGTTTTCCTAATTGACCGCTACAAAGTTAATCATTTTGTTGTGGTTTCGTATAAACCGCTTCAAGAACTGCGACAAATATGCCTCGTTCTTTGTGAAATTTTGTAGTGGTTGGATAACTGCTACAAAATGAAAGACCTTTCCTCCGTCATTTTTCACGGTCATGGTCCACCTGATAGTACACATTGTTCACGAAACCAAGCTTGCTGGCCCAGTTCACTACTAATGGATGTATCCTATTGAGAGGTACTCCTTTAAAATTAATTACTTTAGCATTACTCCTCTAGTCACATGTTTAATCATTGATGTATTGACATTTTTCCTTCATTACTTTATAGGTTTCTTGGGAAACTAAAATCTTATATGAGGAATAAGGCGTGGCCTGAAGGTTCAATGGCAGAAGGTTATATTGAGGATGAGGTCTTGTATTTTTGTTCAGGGTACTTTGATGACATTGAGACGTCCTTCAACCGATTTGCCTCGTGTGGATGATTGTCACGAGCGAGTCGAGCCATTAGCAACGAGTTGTTAGTCCCTCGTGTTCGTAAAGCAATTGGAGAAACCGAGAACTTCAAACTCACGACACTTGAGAAGATGCAAGCACATAGACATGTCTTGATTAATTGCACTAAAGTTGAACCATACCTTCAGTAAGGATTGCAAACTTATATATATATATATATGTTATCCTATATATTTTCGTACATTTTATGCTCACATTTCATGCTCGTCATCGCATGTTTAATTGCAGGGAATTCAGGAGTCATGTGAAGCGTCAACTGTAGATCCATACATAGACATCCTCTGAAATTGATAGAAGGTCCACAAAGAATTTCCAGGTTGGTTTAGGAGGAGAATAATGAATGACCACAACTCGCACTTAGCAGAATTCACAGCTCTCGCACTGGACCTGCTTGATCAGGCCCAAAGATTTACGGTATAGAATGTCAATGGTTTCAAGTTTTGCATCGTTTCACGAGATCAGGGATTGCTGACCCAAAACTCAGGTATATATGGTACGTTTGGGACGAGGAGTTATGCAAGCAGCAGTGACGGGAACATGCAGTTCGGTGAAGTTCCGTATTATGGAAAGTTGCTTGATGTGATCAGGATAACTTACCAAGGCCTTTTCTCAGTGACGCTGTTCAAGTGTTTGTGGGCGAATACAACAACGTCCCGAGGACTCACGACTGACGACTTAGGCATCACATCCGTGAATTTCTCCCGGCCTATTCACACCGATCAGTTTGAAGATGACGAGCCATATATTCTTGCCTTAGAGGCCCATCAGGTTTATTATGTCGCCGATGAGAGGCACAAGGATTGGAATATGGTGGTTCACTTAAAGCCTCAGGACCTTTACGACATGGGCGATGGTGATAACGTCGCCTATGATTATGAGCCGTTCCGGCCCACGCCAGTTTGAAAACTTCTTCCCGGACGGCGATGATAATTTACCTATAGTTTGGTACGTTTTTTAATATACGCTTTATGAAATAATTATAATGTTTAACTAAAGTTTTATTTGTATTCAAACATATTTAACTCACACGTAACATTTTATACAAACTTTCTTTGTAGGGTTGGTGACGAAGATTGAGACAAAAAAAAATTATATTACGATGTAATCTGTGATATTCTTCTTATTACTTTTTTTAAAAAAATAAGACCATCGGATTACACAGTAGCGGTTGTCCAACCGCTACAAAATAACAAAAAACTGCTACAAAGCACAAACCGCAACAAAATGTGAAACCTTAACCACTACCAACTAAAAACCGCTACAAAATGCGAAACATTAACCGCTACTAATTAAAAACCACTACACAAAGCGACACCTTAACCGCTCCAAACTTATGCGCAGATATCAAAATAAAAACCCCCACCAAACCACATTTAATATGGTTCGGTTTCCCTTTCTACCAATGTTTTCTCTCAGTCTTCTCTCTTTTTTGTACGTTTTCTCAAAGAGGTTAATTGTTTGAAGGGCTAAGAGCTATTCAATCGGATCTAATCTACTGATTATCAAAATATTTCATTTTTCTTCTAGCTTGCTGATACTAACGATTATTATTTTACAGCTAAATTACTTCCATTTTTCATCTTTCCTTCTACTTTCACATACATTATTCGATCCACTTTCACACACATTTTTTTTAGAATTAATTTTATTTTAATTAATTCATAACTAGTTGTTATTACACTTACATATTCTCATTGATTTAACTATATGATAACCTTATCTAATCAAATATCATATTTTAATATCATTTATTTTCAATAAAAAGATAAATTATTAATAATACAACATTTACTTAATTACTACAATAACTAATAAAATTTATTTTTTTTTTTTTTCAATTTCATCCATTTGTAGCGGTTTTCTAACGGCTACAAATAAGAAAAAATATAGGAAATATATTGTAGTGGTTTAACAAACGCTACAAATATAAAATATTGACAAGCGGCAAAACTTTTTCCAAAATAGTGGCGAGATCTATTTGTAAGCGGTTACAAACCGCTACAAATATTCTAAGGAATTGGCGGCAAAAAAATTTTCCCAAATTTGGGCAGGAATATTTAGTAGCGGTTATGTAACCGCTACAAAATAGTTGGAAAAGTTTGGCGCTATTTTTCCATGTAATTAGTCGCGGTTAGGTAACCGCTACAAATATGATTAAATTCAATTTGTAGCGGTCAGTCACCGCGACTAATGTTCAAACAAGAACTCAGCACAACCTCATATAGTGGCGGTCATCTGAACCGCTACAGATACAGTAGCGGTCAAGTTTTATGATGTAGCGGTTTTTTCTAACCGTTACAAATTAGCTTGCCACGGTGGATTTTGTAGCAGTTAGTCTAACTGCTATAAATGTCGTTAGTAGCGCCAAAAACCGCTACTAATATGCTATTTTAACTGCTACTAATGGTCTTTTTTGTAGTGGAGACTTAGAGATCTCTCGGCCAAGTGAAAACTGGAGTTTACAAATATAAACTCGAGTTTTATTGACCCTTGAAAAACATTGAGGAATACTTGGCTAAGAGCAAACTGGAGTTTACATATCAAAACTGCATTTTTTTTATGATCAAAATATTGGAAGCTCTCTATATGACCAAAACTCGAGTTTGCCTACGCAAACTGGAGTTTTGCATACTTTAGAAAATATTGAAGAGTCTCTGTTTGGTACAAACTGGAGTTTACAACATAAACTCGAGTTTGTCTGATTGTGAAAAACTCAGTGTGCTCTCTGTATCTTACAAACTCGAGTTTGTCTACGCAAACTGGAGTTTTGCATACTTTAGAAAATATTGAAGAGTCTCTGTTTGGTACAAACTGGAGTTTACAACATAAACTTGAGTTGTCTGATTGTGAAAAACTTGGTGTGCTCTCTGTATCTTACAAACTTGAGTTTGCCTATTCAAACTGGAGTTTTGTTTAGTTCATAAAAATTGAGTTACTCTCTATCAAGTCCAAACTCAATTTTTACATCAAAACTCGAGTTTGTCTTTGTGATAAGTTTTTCAACTTACCAAAGACAAACTTCAATTTGAGTTTACAATTCTCAGTTATCATTAAAAAAACATAGAGAACTAATAGAGCCTTCAACTAGGTGTATAGGTAGTGGTGGTAAAGCCTAGGGCCATCCTATCAGAGGAGGTAAGACGATATCATCTACCCCCTTTGTAGGTAGAAGGCGTACCTCTTCCATGGATCTGCCACCACCTAATTTGTCATCTCCAAAGTTTACTACCAACTCCGCTATGGGTTATACGGGTTTGTTGCCACGCCCAGTGATCCACTAATAGGGGCAAAGCAGGTTTAAGTTTAGGATTTTTGATTGATTTAGATATATATTGTTTTCTTTAAGCATCTTTGTACCAGCTTTTTCAATGCTTAACATTTATTCCTTCAGCATACTACGCCAGCTAGGAGCCAGGTCGGGGACGCTAGTTTGTCTTATACACTAGTATGGGATTAGTTGATCCAATGACAAGGCTGACGTGGATCCATCTTGTAGGCACCACCGAGTAAGTCAAGTAAAGTTAATAGTAATGTAATGATATTTTTTCCTTGGATTTATATGCTAATATTTTCAACACAACATTGTTTTCAGGTTTCACCTTATAAAGTGGTAGTGGAATTCATAGATAAACAATTGTTCCATAATTACAATCATCCATGAGACAATTGGTTAGAGATTCTTCTACCTGTTCGCGATGCTTGGTTCAATGATTTCTTGGTATGTTATATCCATTTTATGGTCATTAATTCATTCTCATCAAAATGCAAACTAATTAATTATTTGTATAATATTGAGCAATAATTTTTTATTTTTTATTTTCAATTAATATTTTCAAAACAAGTTTAGATTCGATAAAATGGTGAACCATAAAATCTGAAGGCACCGGTTTGGACCCCGCCCCGGTAATGAACCAGGTCGCACTCTGAGTGCCATACTTTACCGCAAAGTTGGACAAACGTTCTAATGACGGGACAGTCTCCGGTAGAACATCACCGGACGCGGTCTGGTACGTCATGGAGGGTATTTTATGGTGTTCCTCGTTCCAGTATGGGGGAACCGCCATTCTACGTCCTGACCCTCGGCCCCTTTTAAAAACCAGGGCTATTCGCCAGGCTTCGCCGTAACTTTGAAGAAGGCATTTTTAAAATGTTTGAAGGAGTAAGAGAATACGATCATCAACTTCCTATCCGGATCGCCGCGAAGAGAAGTCAACCCTTTTAGCTTCTCGTCTTCGTTCGATGAACGGGGAGTCAAGGGGCAGAAATTAAAAAAAAAAATAAGGCGGCGGTACATGGAATGGGAATGGGGAAGGAGGCACACAAGGGTTCGAAAGCCATCAAATAAGCCCATCTATTGGAGTGAAGCTGCGAGGGGGCAAGGTTCATATGTGTCAGGGCCTCCGTCTGAAACTCGGTAAACGGGAAACGAACACCGACCGGGTTAGGCAGTCATGGTAGAAGAAGAAGAAGTTCAGGTGCCCTATTTCACGCTCGGAGCAAATGGGCTCCTCGGCACTAGGAGCACTGACGACACACCCATCCAAGTCTGGTAGTTTCAATCGGGCAATATCGACCTCGGACATCAGGGAACGAGTGTTCAGAACCTCGTGCACCACCCAGGCATACTTCTTACACAAAGCCTCGAGAGGACTAGAAGAGTTCGACTCCCCGATTTTGGGCAAGTTGCTGGGAGGAGTGGATGTTGAAGCCATTTACCAATAAGCAAAATGAAAAATACTAAAATCAACAAGAGTACAAATACCTGACTGAAGTATATTGGCATGCAGAAAAACAAGCGGACTCGAGGGACGAAGATTGCCAGAAGAAGGATTGGAAGGAGCCAAATGACGGCAAGAACCTAAGGTTGAGGAAGCCCGGGAATCTTCACCCTGGGCAATGAGGAATGAGCTTTCGGCGAGACAATTCCAGCAAGGGCCGAGGTACCCCAGAGGATGGGCATCAGAACTCCGGCCTAGGGGAGCCTCATAGAAATTAAGGGGTTGAGCTGAGAACGCGTCGGCCTCGGCACGAGCCCCGGTTCTCGGTCCAGCATGGTCCAACTGAATGCTTGGAGCGGCATCTGGCCAAGCACGAACCGGCGTTGGATTCGGAACCCGAGCAAAAGCAAATCAAGACCCGGATGTACTCCGTCGACCAGACCCTCCCCTTAGCACAATAGCCAACCTTTCCTCCTCCGGAAGTTCAGTACCAATAATTCAATAGGAGGCACGGGGGAAACGGGCACGCAAGGCTTCCTCTTCCTCTGGGGTTAATGGTGGGTTTGAAGGGGGTAAGCGATTACTCCTGTCCATCACCAAAGAACAAAAACCTTGAAAGGCACAAAAGAGTGTGTTAAAAAGGAGAAATAAGGGGAAGAATCGGTAAAGGTATGTCGGGGTTACAAGGCAGATAGAAAGGGAGTTTTTGATCTTAGAAATTGATTCAGAAGCTACCAAGGAAGTCTACCCAGAAAATCGCGACGGCGGAAATTAATTGGTAAAACAAACGAAAACCAGTAAGTTACACCAGCCAAGAGGTAGGAGAAGGCGATATACCTGAAGTAATGGAGAATGAGCGAGCAAAAAACAAAGCTGTGAGGGTGTAGGAGCAGGCGACTGTAGAGAATGGTGAAAATAACAAAGAGCAAAAAAACCAGGAAGTGATAGCAAAAGCATCAAAGTGAAGAAAATGGAGCGTCTTTTCACCCTGACCAAGAAGGCGGCGTATCGCGCGTACGGGGAGCATTAATTGCGCACAAAGATCGGTGCGTGGCGTGATGCGGCGGTTGCAGGCTCTCGCCAATACTAAGTTGCCAAGTGTCAGTGGGCAATGATGGCGAATGCGGAAAGTCCTTCGCCTTGAAAAAAAGACTAAAGCCATCAGTAACCAGCCCGGATAGCCGAGACTACCTCGGCAAGCAACATATATCTCGGTCGCGGACAGATACGTCATGGGAAGATAGCCTCGGCGCACGGGCCGGAAGATGCTACCACGGTTCCTAGAATTTCCACCTCGGATTCTCGTATGGGTAACCGAGCTAGGCCAATAAAGCCGACAGGGGGCATAGTACATCTCGACAGATCGGAATGCCCGACCTACTGAGCTGGGGGGCAACTGTTACGAACCCATACTAAGGTCCAATACCAAGAAGGCCCAACTAAGGACATATCCAAGATTACAGTGTACCGATAATATAGAAACATCCTATATTATAGCAGATCCGAACTATCAATATCAGGGGAGGATCCGAACCATAGCTGCGTGATATATTCTCCTAGATATTCGCCTAGGAGATCATATGCAACCACGACATCTTCCCCGGTATACTCTATAAATACAGGAGACCTAACCTAAGGTGCACACGTTCTAACTACTACTCTTTACATTCAGTCACACTGTGCACACACACCACCCCCTATATCGTGTACAGTGACTCCAGGCTCCCTTGAGTATCTACTCCATAGATATTCAGGTCGAGCCCAACGATCCAACATCAAAGTACCAGCCCTAGACCAAGCACTTAGTAGTGCAGTGGTATGACGCTGGTCTATTCAGCCTTTGTATCAGGGTTCGATCCTGCCCGGGACCATTAGGTCCCCAATTCCAAAAAAAAAAAAAAAGTACCAGCCCTAGGCTGGACATCTGTGTTCTACACCAGAACAGTATGTATGAGGATGTTCTGTAGTAACATGTTCACTGAATAATAAAACTTATTATGGCGAATATTTCCACATAATCATATGTCTGATATCATTGTTAAAAAAATGTGTGATTTTTCATTGCAAACCATATTGTTTGTCACTTGAGAATATGTAAAAACTATCTTTGGAATACTAAGAATTTGTCTTTGTTGCCATGCCTTTTCTGAAATTCCACGTCTCTTCTTGGGGAAAAAATAAACGCACTATCACATTTTAATGGCTGAAAACAGTCACTCGCCACCCATTTGTCTTTGTTGCCATGGCTTTTCTGAAATTCCATGTCTCTTATTGCGTCTCTTCTGGAAATTCAAGTTGTCTGAGGAAGATTATATGATATAGCCTAATCTGTATCAATGTCCTGATGAAGATGATGATGATGACAATATAATAATAATATGGTGTGATGCCTTTTTTTTTGGAATTTACGATCATATCCCTATTAGGCCTAGGAAACTTCGAGGAGGAATACAATAGTATTATTAGTAATAATGACATAAAAATTGTAACACCCCTACTGTTGTAAATAGTGTAAGTTGTAATAGTTGAAAAACTAGTGAAGAATTTTGGATGTAAGCGAATTGTTACTATTTGTGTAATATCTTGTAACGAAAATATTAATTGAAAAGGATGTTTGTATAGTGGGAGACAGGAAAATGGACCCCAGAAAGGTCCAAAAAGTCACTCACTTTGACCAGAGGAAAGAGTCTCTGGCGGGCCCAGGTTTGAAAAAGAGCGGGCCCAGGGCAAGATACCGGTGAGGCATAAAGTCGGTACGATGAAGCGAGGGCAAAATGGTCAATTCCTTGACCTTTGGGCATTTAATTTCGTTTTATATGAGAAGGGAGAGAAAAACTGATGATTTTACCCATATTCTGGTCCAAACACAAGACACGAGACCCTCAGGCGGTAAATCGATAAAAAGGGACCGATAGCGAGCAGTTAGGGGATTATTTTTGGACAGAATGAGACAAATGTGGAGCCACCTTGGAAAGGGGGAAGGCGCCACATGAATATGCCCAAGTAGAGGAGAATATCTGGCAAAGTCAGAGAAAAGTACAAAAAAATGCATTTTTGGACCTGGTAGGACCCGATCGGAGCCGGTAGACCCCAAAATTGACCAATAAAGTGGAAGAGTGGAATTAATTGGTGGGGTTCAGATTTTGGGACACCCCATGCGCATGAAATCTGCCCAAATTGACAAAAAATTGATTATTCAAGCTTAGTCAATTGAGTCATTGCATATGGGCCCCAAAAGTTATCTAGAAACACATGGGATAATTCATGTAAAAATTAAAATGGAAAAAAATTCTGATTATGGGCAGAAAAACACACGCCACTTGTGCTCCTAGAAGATCCAAAATCTGCACATGAGATTAATCCAAGTAAATATAGTTAGTTCCTAACTAAACTAGAAGATTTAATTAGTTACATGAACTAAATGGTCACTTTTTGGGATATTATTAAAAAAAGCTTGATCAGCCATTTCCTCCCCCAAAAAGTCGTGCTCCAGCTGCAGAAGAGGAGAGGACCAGAAAGCTCCCATAGCTCAGCTCAAGCTCTCAACCACTTGGTCCACCAATCCAAAGTTCCGAAATAGGTAACTACCGACAACTTGAATCTTTAAAGCTTTAACTTTAGATTTTCGTGCTGCTGGTTGGAGCTTGGTTTTAGGGTCTGATTTTGGAGTTTTTAATGGTTCCAAAGTGTTTAAAACGTGATTTTGTGTGGTGTTAAGCCATGGTTTAAGTTTTATAACTCAAAAACCCCAAAAACTCAAAGAAAAGGCTTGCTGCCAGTGTTCTGGATTCTGGGCAGAAAAGCTTCAAAGATGTTTTTAGAACAGTCGAGATGTTGGTTTGAGCTGAAATTTTACAGGTGAAAAGTAGACATCTGGGGCATTATTTTTATAGGTAATTCAATATATTTTTGACGTACCAATTGAGTGATACAAATTTTCTACGTTAATTCTGTTTGCAACAGGGCGAAATCTGTCCCAGGTGTGAAAAGTTAGAAGCACGTCAAAATAAAAGTTCTTTTAGGGTCTTAGAATATTTTTCATGAAACATAGACATTTCAATGGTTCAAATGGAGCTGGTTTCATTTAAAAATAATTTGTGTGGAATTTATTAAAATCCTACAAGTTGGGCCAGAAACACTGGATTTCTGGAAAAAAAATTGGTTTGGGCTCGGTTTGGATAAGAAAAACGTAGTGGCTTTTTTGTAAATACTGAATAAGTGTATTTCAATGATATTTAGGTCAAGAAACCCTTGGAAAATGAGCGGGCCCAATAAAATAGTAAGGACAGTACTCACTACACCAGGTAGTAACCGTTTTACTCAGATATCTTTATGTGTTTTACTGTATGTATGTGATTGTCATGTGTGTTTGTGCTCTGTATATGTTGTGCCAAATATGCATACGGTGTTGTGTGATTCCTAGCGCGAGGACGTTCAATCAAAGGCGGCCTTGATTGGCGGGCTGTCTAGAGTTGAGTTTCAATCGGGGGCGGCTTAGTGAGGGTGACTTTACGGGTTGAGAGTCCAGTGAGACCGAGGCTTGCCTTGGTAAGGCAGCTGTACGGGTCCATGGATTGTGTTGTGTGTTTTATTGTAGTATGACCTGAATGCATATATGGTATGTGTTTGGCATGTTCTGTATTTTTATCTGGCATGGTATCTTACATACTCCTTACACATTTAGTATTTGAGTATTGACGGTTACTCTGGGGCCATTTTCGAACTCCAGACACTTCCACAAATGCGGGGAGCGTGCAGGCCAAAGGAGGATCTCACTTTGACGGGGTAGGGCCGTGTTCCTATGAAGGGTAGGGAATGCCCTACCATATTTTGTATTTTACTTTTGGATGACTGTATTATATTTCCGGGTTTACTTTGGATTATTGTACCCTTAACCCTCGGGGATTTATACTTTCGTTGTTTTTACTTTTATCGGTACGGTAGTTAGTCCAAACCGGTCTGCTCTCGTCACGCGTACTCGATGCTTGTTAAAGTACTTAATAAATAAAGGAAAGGTAATTATTAAAAGGAATCCCTCTAAACCGCCGCCCGAAAGGGCGATACGGGTGGAGGTGTAACAAAAATAAATTTTTTATCAAACAAATAACTACTTATTTTGAATAATAAAGTAACTTTAATAAAATAAATTTATTTATCCTGCTTGATACTCTTTAAGAAAATCTCTTCTATTGATATTGAAGCATCTTTATACGAGTTAATAAGTTTTCTAAGTTGCTAGCTAATTTGAGATTAATTACCAATATTGTACCAATTTTTTCATCACAAATATCTAAAAAAGTATGTAGGAAGAACCACTAATAATTAACATTATGTGAATAATACGATTTATTTTAACTTCAAACGGTCATACAAAGTTCAGTTTAGTCACACCATGCATGAACTCAATAGAATATTGCATGCATTAAATCTAATTATATGTGTTGATATATTTATGTACTGATATATGAAAATTAACAAATAAATTATAATTATATGTAGAGTTCATATATATAGTTATATGTTAAGATGGATATGCGATTATTAAAGAAAAAATAATATTCGTATTAAACATGTTAGATGATGAGTTGGATTGGCATATTAAACATAAACAGTAGAAGAATTTGGTTTTGACATATTCTAAGAAGGCTGTAAGAAGCACAAATGAGATTAGTATATCAACCCATATGGCGGTATCCATCGTCCGTATAGATAAAATGAGAAGGGGTCTAGGGAATAATGCTTGTCAGACTGATACAGGAATTTTTTATTATTTTTCATATTTCATAACAACCAAAGTGACCTCCGCAACATTCTGCGAAATTATAAATAATGAGAAACGGGCTAGGGAATGATACTTGTCAGACTAAGAAATGATTTTTTTTTTTTTTTTTTTTTTTAATTGTTTTTCATATCTGATAACAACCAAAGTGCCATCTGCAATATTCTGCGAAATTACACATTGCACGATAAGAGTGATACTACCTCCCGTCCCATATTCAGGACAGAAGGGAGTAGTATATATACCGTGCCTACTATATATAAAAGTATGGATAAACATCAACTCAAATTATATTGCAATAATCACTTACCCAATAGTATAGGTTATATCAATTAACTTTTTTTTATTTCACAGTTTTTTTTTTGGCATGAAATTTTAGACAACGCTAGAACATATAAATGTTATAAAAACAAGAATTCAAAGAAAAATTTTAAAAATCAAAATATAATATAAATAAGTTGTATTACCTCATGTCCAAAATATAAAATCCAATTGATTTATTTTAGGAAGGATTAAGAAAGTTAATTAAATTACTTTAAAATATTTATACTTATAATTTTTTGCTAATTTTTTTAACTTATAAAATGATATATAATTTAATCATAGATTAAGTAACTTATTGAAAAATTCAATTAGATCTTTTATTTAGGATCACATGCATATATTCTTTTTAAATCCAAAGCGCAAACTCATGGAGAAAAAAGTGCAAGAGTGATTAAAAACTGATCATCATGCCATCCTACTACTACAAAAAAGAGTTAATACTTCCCTAAAAGACGTTCTTTTTTGAAAAAAGGAAGTTAGAAGTGAACACATTGGCATTCTTGTAATTATTTGCTTGAATTCTAAGAATTTGGCATCCTAAAATATATTTCAGGACACCAAAAAATAAATAAAGGCGTCCTTAAAGACTTTCAGGACGCCTAAAATTAGCAAAAAATTTATTCCTTCGCGCCATGGCTCCATTTCCCGAATTTTTTTGGTGCTAGCTAATTTTTTGGGAATAATTTTTACTTTTTTGGCGTTCGAATATGATTAAGCACGCCTTAATATAATTTTGTGGCGTCCTAAAGGACTTTCGGGATGCCTAAAATTACCCAAAAATTTATTATGGCGCCATTTCGGGAATTGTTTGGCGCCAACTTATTTTTGGGAATAATCTGTTACTTTTTTGGCGTCTTGAATATGATTAAGGACGCCTTAATTTAATTTTGTGGCATCCTAAAGAAGTTTCAGGATGCCACAAATGAAATGTCTTAGCATTTTGGATTTTTTTACTTTGTTGGCGTCCAGAATTAGGTTAAGGATGCCTTAATTGAATTTTGTGGCGTCCTTATACATCTTTCAAGATGCCAAAATGCCCTAATTTACTTGTATTCTTCATCGCGCTCACACACTCTATCGATCTGGATCATCAGGCTCACCCCTCAGCCGCTTCTCCCCACACGCTCTATCCCTCGCCACACCCACTTCAGTTTTTGTCCCCATCAGCCGCTTCTCCACACACTCTGTCCCTCACCGCCTCCTCCTCCGTTCTAATCAATCTTCATCGTCATCTCTTCTGTAGTCTCTTTCGTTCTCGTCGTCACTGAGTTCATTCTCTCCAGCTGTGATTAGCATTTTGCAAATTCAGTCCTTCATTCAAGTGAGTGTCCGAGTTCATTCTCTCCAGCTGCTTCTCCACACTTTGTCCCTCTCCTCCTCCTCCTCCATTGTAGTGGATCTTCGTCGTCATCTCTCCCATAGTCTCGTTCGCTCTCGTCGTCCCTGAGTTCGTTCTCTCCACTTGGGATTAGCGTTTTGCAGATTTGGTCCTTCATTCAAGTGAGTGTCCGACTTATTTATTTGATCGATTCTTATCTTCTTCAGCGTATTTTTTTGTTCCAAGTATTTATTTTTTTGTTTTTTCTATTATTGCTATTCTGCTTTAGAGTTATCTACAGAACAACTTGGGACTACACATTCTCATTTTTGTTATTGCTATTCTGCTTTAGAGTTATCGACTTAGTTGCACATCCGACCAACTTGGGACTACACATTCTTGTTTTTGTTATCTACAGAACAAAAAGGCAGCTGGTCTAACCCATTGATAGAGATTTGCCGTAATCTCCCAAAATAACCAGATTAGAAAAGGATGTGCAGTATAATGTATAACCTGGGTCGTTTCCCAACAAATTCGCAGTCGGTTTAATTTGAACAGCAATAAAACAGAAACAGTAAAATTGAGGGTTTTTGATTTAGAAGAGATTGAAAACGGAGATATGCAAAAACAAAACGAAATAACATAGATTAAACGAAAACGGAGGATTAAAGGATTAACCTAGGATTCGGATTCCACCACTTCCTTCCTCGATTTAAAACAGATTTATAACCGAACTCGTGATCGACTCTAGACAAACCGAAATCTCTGCGTTTGTCCATAAATTCCCTCAACTGAACAATCGTTCAGAATTTGTTCGAATCAGTGGCGCACCTCTGTACGATCGCACAGTGATACTTTAACCTAGTCCGAACTACGTCATTGGGAAATGTCGATCCGGGTTTTTAATCAAAAACTCAATCCAAATCCAAAAATCGAATCCGATTAAAGAATGCAAAAATGAGTTAGACGGTTACCGATTAAGCGCGAATCCTCTGGATAGTGGATGGAATCCTCATCGTTGGGTTAGTCTCAGAAATTTAGTCGAACATAATTAAGAAAGATGAAAAACAGATGAAGAACACGAAGAACATTGCAGAGAATTTGAAAACTACTATTTTGATCCACTGAAATCTAAAAACGTGAATGAGAATGTGTTTGTGGTCAGCGCCTCACTTAACCTAAAATGGCAAAACGAAATGGGGCTCCAATCCACAATTCAGCCCAAAATGGAAAATAAAATAAAATGGGCTTTAATTACAAAATTCGAGCCCAAAAATACATATGACTTCGTCACCAAAATCGACCGCCTCTCTTGTCCGAATTTGCTCTTCATGTCTTCATAACAATTGTAGCTCTCTCAATCATCTCGAAATATGAAACAAAAATGAGGGAAATCCGATGTCTCGGTAAAAATGGTGAAGCAATGTAAAACTGAATTTATTATTAAATAATGGCTAAAATATAATAAAAGCCCCAAAGCCCAAATAAGTATAAAAGCCATTATTTATTAACTAAAGAGTCCTAAATTATAAATCAAGAGACAAAAAGTAGTGTATGAAATATTCAATTATCAAATTCCCCACACTTATCTTTTTGCACTCCCGAGCAAAATTCAAAGAAAAAAAAAACCTAAAGGAGAAACTCTTCTTTTCTAAAAATTGCTAACAATGCAAAAATTGAACAAGGGACACAAAGCTCCAAAAGATCAATCAATCAAGACCACAATCCCTTCATCTCAAATTACAATTCATGGTAATCTTAATCAATGATGCTAATCACAAAAGATGGTCTCTCAAATGATGCGCTCAATCAATCAATCTCTCAAGTGTTTAAGGTAAATAAGTGTATCGCTCAAATTCTACTCCATAAATTTGTTCTACCGTAAGCTTGCTCAATTTCTACGCCTCCACTACTCATAACACATGCATGCACAAATCAAGAGAGCTTGTTATGAAAGGTTGTAATGGGGTTAGGGTGAAGGTAGGTAATAGTATGGAATGAGAGGCTAAGCACCAAAGAAATTAAAAAGAGCACTAATTAACACAATCATTTTTTATGTAAGAAAATTTTTATTTTACTTATATATCTCCTTTCTTTCTATGTATTTCATTTCTTTATTTCTTTCTTTCTCTTTTTTTTTTTTTACTTTTCTTTCTTTCTTTTCTTTTTCTTTTGTTCTCTTTTTTTTTCTTTCTTCTTTTTTTTCTTTTCTTTTTCTTTTCCTGTTTTTTTTTTGGGAAATGAAACTATACTATATACATAATCACAATGACAAAAGCAAACATCCCCCCCATACTTAAACTGTTGCACTCCTGAGCAACCCCCACACTTAAACACAAAACCAAGGTCAATCCAATGCTCAAAAAATTTTCAAGGTGCGGAATAAAATGGTTTTACGCTTAGGCTTGTAATGTGGCTTAGAAAAGAATGAGTCAAAAAGGCACAAAGGGCTAGCAAAGGGATCATAATGCAAGGGAAAAGCTATTTGGCCAAAGTGAGGAAAAATAAAAGAAAGTAAACAAGCTCCCATCATACTTATGCACGTAAGTGAAAAATGTAGTTTCAAAAAGAAAATGAGCAAGTTCTAGAGAACACAAATCATGAGCAGATGCGCACATGAAAGAAAGAATGGCAAAAGATGAATTCCATTCATGCAGGCCCAAAACCTCACAAGGTAAACACCAACTTAAGCAACCAACATCACCAAATCAACTACCAAGACATGTAATTGAAGAGTCAAGAATGGTAGATCCAACAGAATAATCCTTTAAGACCAAAATGTCCTAGTTCATAATATGTAGCAATCACAGAATGAGAGACTGTATTTATTTTCCAAAAAAAAAGTAGAAAAAAGAAAACAAATAGAAGAAATAGGGAGAAAGAAAGAAGAATACTCCCCAAGGGGTTTATGGAGGATAAGTGGCATCAATGAGAAGAATCTCTGCTTCCACAGGCTGCTGCTGGGATCCCTCATGAAATGGCTTGAGGCGATGCCCATTGACCTTAAAGGTTCGTCCTGTGGGTGGACACATAGCTCAACAGAACCAAATGGAAAAATGTTAGTGATCTCAAAAGAGTATCCCATTTAGATCGAAGCTTACCAGGCATAAACCTCAAACGGGAGTTAAACAAGAACTTTCTGGCCCACGAAAATTCTTTCCTCGGGAATATGCTTATCATGGAATGCCTTAGTCTTTTCCTTGTATAACCGCGAACTATCATAGGCATCCAATCTAAGCTCATCCAACTCTCGCAATTGTAGCTTCCTCTCCATCCCAGACTTAGCCAAATCCATGTTGCACTGCTTAATGGCCCAATAGGCTTGATGCTCCAACTCAACCGGAAGATGACATGCCTTACCAAAGACAAGCCGATAAGGAGACATCCCAATTGGAGTCTTGTAGGCGGTGTGATATGCCCACAAAGCATCCTCTAATCGTTGACTCCAATCTTTCCGGGTAGAGTTAACAGTCTTCTGAAGGATTTGCTTAATCTCTCTATTTGAGACTTCAGCTTGACCGTTGGTCTGAGGATGGTATGCTGTGGAGACCTTGTGAAGCAATCCATACTTGCGTAACAAGGCACCCATGCTTCGGTTGCAAAAATGGGAGCCTTGGTCACTGATAATAGCTCTAGGAATGCCAAACCTGCAGAAAATATTAGACCTAACAAAATCCACTACCACAGAAGAATCATTAGTCCCGGTGGCTTTCGCCTCAACCCATTTCGAGACATAATCAACAGCCAGCAGTATGTAAGTATAACCAAATGAAGCATGAAATGGACCCATAAAATCAATACCCCAAACATCAAAGATCTCACAAAACAATATAGGGTTGGGCATCTCATGCCTACGGAAATACTCCCCGCTCTCCGACGTTATCATATGACTTACAAAATAGATGGGAATCATGATACAATGAAGGCCAAAATAATCCACTGTCTAATACTTTCCTAGCAGTTCTTTGGGGTCCACAGTGACCACCATAGGGAGAAGCATGAGCAAAAAGCAATATAGAGTGAAACTCATGATCAGGCACACATCTCCTAACTACTTGATCACTACAAAATTTCCACAGATAAGGGTCATCCCAAACATAATATTTAGACTCACTCTTTAATTTAAGAGTTTGGGCCCTAGTGGAATCTACAGCAAAACACCGCCTACCAAGTAGTTAACCGGATCAGATACCATGGAAGCTTACCTTGCGTACCGTAGAAGGCTGCTCATCGTGGAAATCATCCCGAATAGAAGAGGGGTGAGAGGGAGAATGAGTGATGCGACTCAAGTGGTCGGCTACCCAGCTTTGTGCTCCACTTCCTCGAATCTCAACATCAAACTCTTGGAGCAATAACATCCACCGGATGAGTCGTGGCTTAGCATTTGTATTTTTCAAAAGAAACTTCAAAGCGCATGGTCGGAAAACAATTACTCTACTTGCTAGCGATATGACCTAAACTTATCAAAAGCAAATACAATAGCCAACAACTCCTTCTCGAGTGGTGTAATTGGATCTGGCAGATCCAAAGTCTTGGAGGCATATGCAATCACATGAGATGCTCTTTCAACTCGCTGTGCCAAGATAGCACCAACCACATAGTTGGAAGCATCACACATCAACTCGAAGGGAAGGCACCAATCAAGGGCTTGGATCATCAGGGCGTAGTCGACAACGCTTCAAATGATCGAAGGCCGCCTTGCAAGCATCATCAAATACAAAGTCGGTGTCCTTATGTAGAAGGTTGGACAAGGGTCCGGTCTTCTTGAAATCCCGAATGAAACACCGATAGAAACCTGCATGACCAAGAAAAGAGCGAACTTCCCGCACGATGCGGGGTAAGGCAAAAGCAAGAATTACATCTATCTTAGCAGGATCTACCTCAATCCCTTTCCTAGACACTATGTGTCCCAAGACTATACCCGACTCAACCATAAAGTGACACTTCTCATAATTCAAGACAAGATTGAACTCAATACACCTATGCAAAACTCTAGACAAATTAGCTAAGCATGCATCAAAATCGAGACCCATATACAAAGTGAAATCATCCATAAAAACCTCCATGCGGTCCTTTAGAAATTCGTAGAAAATGCTTACCATACAACGCCGAAAGGTGCCGGGTGCGTTGCACATGCCAAAAGGCATCCTTTGGTAGGCATATGTTCCAAAGGGGCATGTGAAGGTCGTCTTCTCCCCGATCCTCGTGAGCAATATGGATCCGGAAGTATCCGGAGTAGCCATCCAAGAAGCAAGAATGGGACTTGTCGACAATCGCTCTAACATCTCGATCAATGAAAGGTAGAGGGTAATGATCCTTGCGAGTGGCTTGGTTGAGTCTCCTATAGTCGATGCAAACTCTCCAACTATTCTCAACTCGAGTAGGAATGAGCTCATTCTTCGATTGGCTACCACGGTGAATCCGGATTTCTTAGGAACCACCTGACCGAGACTAACCCACCGGCCGTCGAAATGGGATAGATGATACCAGCTTGCGAAGCTTAGTGACCTCCTTCTTCACCACATCAAGGATAAGAGGATTAAGGCGTCTCGGGGCTGCCTCACCGGCTTAGAGTCCCCTTCCAACATGACTTCGATGCATACACATGGAAGGGCTCATGCCAACAATATCAGCTAATGTCCACCCAATGGCTTTCTTGTTTGCCCTCAATAAGCTTAGCAGCTTCTCTTCTTGGTTAGGAAGAAGATTATTTGCCACAATGACTGGAAACCGTTCATCCACCTCTAGAAATGCATACTTCAGGTGATCTAGAAGGGATTTCAACTCAAGCTTGGGTGGTTGCTCAGTGGAGGGAAGAAGCTTGGGTGGTTGTTGCAACAATTCGATGTCATCACACTGAAATGCCTCGAAACCACATTCAAAGAAACAAGGACTCGTGTCTATACAGCTCAATGTTAACATCGAATCAAGCTCATCAAAATCGAGTTAAGCTCATCAAAATCGAATCGGGATGCACATTAGGATCGGGGTGAAGCTCAAACTCGTAATCAATATCGAATCCACATGTAATGTAGAATCACCAAGCAAGTCGAATCACCAAATAATGCAAAGATTAAGCAAATCGAAGGCAAACAGAGCACCATTCATTATCAAGACATGCACAAATGGGAGAATCACTCTCGAGATGCAAAATCGATAATCAAGACACCAATCAAGCAATAACATCATCCACAACATCATCAATCACATCAATGCAGAAAACAGAATGTTCTTCCCTAGGATGTTTCATGGCATCAAAGATATTGAAATTCACATATATATCACCAAACTCCATGGAAAAAGTACCCCGAATGCACATCTATCTTAGTCCTAGTTGTTTTCATGAAAGGCCTCCCTAGAATGATAGGTGATCTACTACCGGGAGACTCATCCTCCATATCTAAGATGTAAAAATCAGCAGAAATATCAGTTCATTAACCTTGACTAATACATCCTCAACTAAACCAAAGGATGAACATTACTCCTATTAGCTAGCCGAACAACACCACCAGGGACGTAAAGGACCAAGACCAAGAGATTTATAAATAGATGCGGCATGACATTAATAGAAGCACCTAAATCTAGCATGCAATCATCAAATCTATAGTTACCAAAACAATGGGATAGAAAATGTCCCCGGATCCTTGCACTTGCAAGGCATTGTAGGCGGATGATGAGTCGATACATACATTCCGGTTCAAACTCACTCGTTCACTCCCCTTCGCCGCCTCTTGTTGGTGCACAACTCCTTCGAAACTTGGCATATTTAGGAATTTGTTTGACTGCATCTAAGAGAGGAATGTTGATCTTTACTCTCCTGAATGTCTCAAGTATATCCTTCTCTTGTGCTTTTTCTGCCAACTTCTTGGGTTGAATTGCTCTCTGAGGGAAAGGAAGAGGAATGGGGATGTCTTCCTCTTTACCTTGCTGCACTGCCTTTTTATTTTTAGAGTCAATCTTCATAGTTTCTGACTCTCTTTCTGATGTGGAAGTCATATCTGTAGCTGGTTTAGGTTCCTCCAATTTTTTGCCAGAACGAAGGGAAATAGCACTCACATTCCCCTTAGGATTAGAAATTGTTTGTGAAGGAGGAGTGTTGGATCCCCGAGGTTGAAGCCGGTTCAATGAGGTTGCCAACTGCCCAATCTGTATTTGCAAACTTTGAATGGAAGTGTCAGTTTGCTGTCGAAACTGCATGTTGGCTGTGACAAATTGCTTCATCATATCCTCAAGGGAGGAACCACCACTATCACTACTACTAGCCTGCTGTTGTGCTGCCTGTGGAGGTGCACATATGGCTGGTCGAGGAGGTGGTGCTGGAAAAGGCAAAGGAGGTGCAGATTGGTGTTGGAAATTTTGTGGTCTCGTATCGTCTCGTTGGTAATTCCCAGAACTCATTGATATTGGTTACTCCGGTTCGATTCTCGGTTCCAACGAAAATTGGGGTGATTTCTCCAACCAGGATTGTAGGTGTTGGAGAAGGCATTATTCTGCTGGTATTGTGGCTTTCCTGGAAAAACACCCACTGAAGCTACTGATTGGTCTTGATAAGCAAGATCATGCAAGGTAGGGCAAGAGTCAGTAGAATGGTAAGGGTCAGAACAGAACCCACATGGGTACCCAATCTGAGGGGGAGAGGATTGTACTGTCTGTGTCACTGGCAACTGCCTCACCAGAGAGGTCAAATTATCAAGTCTATTCTCTAATCTCTGAGAATCGTACTGGACTGGAGGTGTTTGAACATGGTAAACAGGAGTACTATTGGCCCTGGTGCTTAATTTCGAGAGTTGGCCGCCATCTCGGATATCCATTCTCGGGCATCTTCGGGTGTCTTGTTACGCGAGCCCCACCACTAGAAGCATCCACCAAACCTTTGTCTACGGTAGCGACCATCATAGAAATGGGTAATCAAGAGTTGCTCGGTGATCCGGTGGTGTGGACAAAACTTGCACATAACCTTTTGAACCTCTCCCAAGCACTCATGCATAGTCTCCCCATTGGCTCGTTTAATGCCGCCAATTTCCTTCTTGATCGCAGCTTGCTCTCGAGGCGGGTAATATTTCTCCATAAATAACCTCGAACATCGAGTCCAGCTCCCAATAGATGAGGGTCAAGGTACAACACCGCCTTTGGCTCCACCTTCGAATGAGAAAGGAAAAGCTCTCGCTTGATATGATCTTCAT
This sequence comes from Acacia acuminata, assembly GCA_019022655.1. Lineage (NCBI taxonomy): Eukaryota > Viridiplantae > Streptophyta > Magnoliopsida > Fabales > Fabaceae > Acacia > Acacia acuminata. Next base: position 205,857 of record JAFJYI010000435.1, on the reverse strand, counting down.
CAATAGCCTGTGGTTTCATTGTCTTTGCACACTAGATGGAATTCCTTCAAATGCTTAATGGCACACTCACCGAAAGACCATGAAACTTAGGCAACAAGTGTATTAGACTAGATTTAAGCTCAAAGTTAGCGGCAAGGGCGGGATATTGGATGCACAAAGGTTGATAATTAACATCGGTTCATTCAATTCCGTTAAGGTAGGACGATTTTCCTCGTTCTTCCGCCATAATTTCTAAGTTAGGAAAATTGCTACTAGAATCGAAAAACAACAAGACTATCGAAGTACTATCGAAACACAATCGAAAGATCAACGGAATGAACACAATCGAATGGTCGACTTAAGTTCAATGTCCAATTCGAGTATTAATCCCACGACTTAGCCTAACAACTCTTCTAGCAAGAAGAACTGTTCTTTCTATTTCGGGATGAAATGACAACAAGTCTTCTGGATTGATAGTGCTCCTAGTACTCATGCAAAGATAATCACAAGGCAGAATTTGCAGAAAATCAGAATTACGAAAATGCCACCAGCTAATCAGAATTACGAAAATGCCACTAAAAGTGGTAAAAAGGAGAAAAACACTAAGACACACAAAAGCAAACACAAAAACAAAAACCTATGGTAGAAATTGACCTAAACAAGTCCAGAAACACTATCAAATGATTTTTAAAATTTTTAGGACTTGGACAAAGGCAACTCCTAGACCATTGGGGAACCCAAAAATGGAATTAAAAAACTTCAAAAATTGAAAAAGTGGTCTAAACGATGGAATTTGGCAAAACGGAGATTAGCACATGGAAAATCTTTTCCATGTGTGTTGTGAGATAGGCCATTTTCTATCACCGTACCAAATTTCAACCAAATCGAAGATACTTCAAAAAAAACTAACTAGTAGAAATCATGAAATCGGAAATTAAAACAGCGAAAAAGTGGTCTAAATTTTGGAATTTGGGGAAAATAGGGTATACCTCACTCCCAATGAGAGTAACTCTTTCTTAGAATGCCCAATTCCTTGTGAATAAGACCTGGTTTGAGTGATCTGGTCGAAAAATTTCTGTCCAACCACCCAACCACCTAAACTACCGAAAAATGAAGCTATTTACACTACTGTTACTAATCAAACCGATGCAAATTCCTCGGCAGCGGCGCCATATTTTGACAGAGATTTACCGTAATCTCCCAAAATAACCAGATTAGAAAAGGATTTGCAGTATAATGTAACCTGGGTCGTTTCCCAACGAATTCGCAGTCGGTTTAATTTGAACAACAATAAAACGTAACTTGATAAAATCGGGTGTTTTTGATTTAGAAGAGATTGAAAACGGAAATATGTAGAAACAAAATGAAATAACACAGATTAAACAGAAAACAGAGGATTAAAGGATTAACCCAGGATTTGGATTCCACCACTTCCCTTCCTGGATGAAAACATATTTATAACCGAACTCGTGATCGACTGACAAACCGAAATCTCTGCGTTTGTCCGAAATTCCCTCAACGAACAATCGTTCTGAATTTGTTCGAATCGGTGGCGCACCTCGTACGATCGCACGTGATACTTTAACCTAGTCCAAACTACGTCCTTGGGAAATGTCGATCTGGGTTTTTAATCAAAAACCCAATCCAAATCCAAAAATCGAATCCGATTAAAGAATGCAAAGACGAGTTAGAGAATGTGTTAAGAAAGCGTGAATCCTCTGGATAGTGGATGGAATCCTCATCGTTGGGTTAATCTCGAAATTTAGCCGAACATAATTAAGAAAGACGAAAAACATGAAGAACGCGAAGAACACGAAGAACATTGTAGAGAATTTGAAAACTACTATTTTGATCCACCGAAATCTAAAAACGTGAATGAGAATGTGTTTGTGGGTCGCTGCCTCACTTAACCTAAAATGGCAAAACGAAATGGGGCTCCAATCCACAATTCAGGCCCAAAATGGAAAATAAAATAAAATGGGCTTTAATTACAAAATTCGAACCCAAAAATACATATAACTTCGGCTCCAAAATCGACCGCCCTCTTGTCCGAATTTGCTCTTCATGTCTTCATAACAATTGTAGCTCTTTGAATCATCTGAAATATGAAATAAAAATGAGGGAAATCCGATGTCTCGGTAAAAATGGTGAAGCAATGTAAAACTGAATTTATTATTAAATACCCAAAGCCCAAATAAGTATAAAAGCCATTATTTATTAGCTAAAGAGTCCTAAATTATAAATCAAGAGACAAAAAGTAGAGTATGAAATATTCAATTATCACCCGTGGAAATAGAAATCAGGGATATAAAAAATGGGTTCATTGTTGCTAAATAACTAAATTATCTGAGAGGGGCGAATTGATATTTAAAGAAGTGCAGGACCATACAATGAATTAGATTCTGCTTTCATCATAAGATTTGTGACTAAATCAGAATCTTTTTGGGGTTATATCTTGTTACATGATGCATTTTGGCCGTTGACGATTATTCGTTTTGGATGGTGAGGAGTATCCCTTTTACAACATCCAAGACAGGCTTAAGATTTGGCTTTTAAATTGTATCCTTTTTTATGTTTATATAAACTAATTAGATGATTATGGTGTTGTTCTTGGAAACTATCTTGAAATCTTTTGACTCTTTAATATATTTCTGAACTTATAAGTGGTATAGAATGCATTGATTTCTAGCCATGCGCATGCCTTCAGTTTTTTTTTTTTTTTTTGGGTGACAAGACATGCTTCAGGTTTATTGACTCTTAAGTTGATCATACTTGCAGTCACTGTTGCAACATTGACTGACCTTGGTTTCTGATGGTTTCAAGAATTTTACTTAAAGTCTTCTCAAGTAATTCAGGTAAATAAATACGGTGTTGTGTGCACACATATGAAAATTTTCTATTTTTTTGAACCTCAGTTTTCTTCATAAGCACATGCTTAATTATCATTTGATCATTAAATAGGCGTTATTTCGATCATTTTAATACAAGGAATCGAGATAGTTGAAATGAACTTCTCTGTTAAGTTCCACAAGTATCTTGAAGCTGGAGCAACCGAAAAATCTCCAAGATACTTGCAAGATATTGCGTTTTGACTGCTCAGAGGAATTTGTTCTGACATTTATTCATGTTGATGTCATTGCAAACAATCAACTATATTATGATTAGGAATGTTTGTTTTTATAGTTTATAGGAATAGCTTACACAATTCTGTGGGGATATTGCTGACTTTTTCCTTAGTCTCGTGTTTTGTCTTGTCCACATCACCAAAATATTTAAGCTGCTTGGTTAGGATTGCTACAAGCTTTTGCACCCTTAATCTCTTCTATTACCTTTAGAAGTAAAGGGTAAATTATTAATTTTGTGTGTGTGTTTTCTTGTGATTATTTTATCTATAGAAATGCTAACTAAGATTGTAATAAAAAATGAAGCAGGATAATCTGTTAAACACGACTGAGTGCATGAGATTAAGAGCAACACTTTTAAGGTTCAAAATCAACCACCTGTCCAACCTTTCAAAATCAATCAGCTGAAAAGCTACAATTTATTAGGTCAGTGACTTTTTTTTTATCTTTCCTGCTTGTAGACTTTTCCCTCGATATCAAGTCTTTATATCAAAATTTCCTCCATTCTCAAATTATATTGCATGTCTATTAAGTAAACGTATAATGCATTCATCATCAAGTTGCATTACTATGTATTCACACATTGATAGTTATTTGTTGAAGCTTGTTTATTGATGATTTTAAATACATTGCTGATATACAATAAAACATTTTTTTGCCTTTTGCTTCAGTGATTAAGTTGTTGTGTGTGCGGGAATTGCTTGAGTATTGCTTTTTGAGTGTTGTAATGTTACTCAAAAACATTTTTTATATAGTATTTGATTTGATAAATGGATTGTTTTTGTATACCTGTCCTATCTCGATATGTCATTGACAAATGGAATTATATTTATTGGTTAGCCTCCACTTTGCTATTGGTATAATTTATTTTGTATTAAATAACAAATGGCACTATGGCAGGGCTTATATCGCCTTCATTATGTGATATAAATTATTGTATATTACATTGATTAGTTGGTGTTTGAACAGAACAAAGTGATGACCAAAACCATTGACCAAGTCCACAAATAAGATATATTTTGTAATCATATAGTTGTAGTAATTTATGTTGAAAGAATTGAAGTTCTTGTTAATTGACTCCCGATTTCAAAGATTTTCATTTCTTATCACAAGATTCTTCTCTTCATAATAGCAGAAGGTTGATTTCTTATGTATCTTATCTTTCAAACCATGTTGTGGAAGTATTGATTAAATTTTTGAAACTTAATATTCCTTCCTCCCGATTTTTACGGTATCGTTATTTTTTTCATTATCGCGGGCCTTTGATGAGGCAATTTCCGAACTTGACACATTGGGTGAAGAGTCATACAAAGACAAGACATTGATCATGCAACTTCTCGAGACAATTTGACTTTTTGGACATCGACATCACGGTCTCTCCCTCGATCTTTTTTCCGGTGTTGTCTATTGAGCAATTATATCTTATCCCGCAACCCATGATTGCTAGCAAAATTAAATTGAGGAATTAGCCATTGATAGTCCTATTTCTTTTAAACTAAATATAAGTTTGAAAGTTTTAATTTATTCACAAGTTAAGCTTGCTCTCTTGATCATTATTCTATTTTTACCTCTTTTAACAACCACCTTATGATAGGGAAGATGTGGATCCTGATATTTTGCATAAATTGCCGATGCTTAACTGATTTCTGCTATCATTCACTAGTTGAAATCTAGCTATATGTGAATAGACCTTTGTGAAGAGAAAGGCCCTAATGTTGTTGTTGTTGTGGAAGTTTTCACCTTTGAACTAAGTGTCTTTCAATGAAGAATTATACTTGCTACTCATGATTATGGCTACCTTGTGTATTCTAGAATTTCAAACATACTGTTGTGTTTATATGTGGATTCCTACTTGTTTAAAACCTTGTTGTTGAGCTTAAATTGTTTGACTTGTTGATTCAACTCTCTATATTTGCCGAGATTTCTGATTGGAAGATCTTGTTGTCAAGATAGATTCGTTTCGTGAGCTTGTTTGAAGTTCTGAAACTTGCTATAAAAAAAACAGCTGCTGGTGCATTTTTTTTTAGTTTAGTAACCAGAGTTCCTATAGAAAAAAAAAAACAATCCCTGTTTTGCTTTGATTGTTCCAGATTTGTACTTCTTCTTGAGATCACTCAAGCCTCTTGATCCAGTAAATTGCAAAATCTTACTATGAACTGGTTAAACACTCATTGACTCGAGTTTCTTGCTTAGAGAACTTACATTGTTAACAAGATTTCCTATTATCGGTTGCAAATAGGTTTTGTAAGATTAATTGACACTGAAAAGCATGTTTGCATAGGAATAATGATGAAGTAGGGCAGAAAAGGAAGTAGCATTCTATTCAGGACGCCTAACATAAGGCGTCCTAAATTTTCTTCAGGACGCCAAAAGTGTGATTTTTCACTTCCCCCCGTTCAAATGTCCCTGTAAAAAGGGACGTTAATTGGGTCTTTTTTACGACCTTTTTTGGGGTTTTTTTTGTAGTAGTGCATAGGAAAAATTACTAGCTCAAAATATAATGCAGTTACTCTAAAGATAAATATAATTACCAATAGGGTATGCGCCTAGTGAGAGGAGCTAATCTCTCACAATATAGTTTGAATCCCTAATGAAAGAGAGGCGCCCACATTTAGTCCCTATTAACTACAGTAAGTTTTATTTCACTTGATGAGGTCGGCTATATGAATTACATGGTACCATTGTACTCTATCAACAAACAAATTTTTGGATAGACTTTTAACAGGAAAAGTCTCATTCACTAATTTCATTGAGCATTATTTTCAATTTTCCTCTAGCTCCTTCAAATGACATTATATTGCTTCATCTACACTCTTCATTGGTGCCTCCAACAACCTTCTTTATATATGGATGAATTGCCTTACATTTTTTTTCCATATATCATTTTCTTTCAAGTGCAACACATGCCCTTCCTCCTTTTAAAAATTTCAAATCTGCTTTTATCATATGACTGTTATATACATTTTCATCTCTACTACCTTGACGTTTCAATTCCCTTTAATAATCAATAAATACAATAAAAAATATGGAATGTATAATATCAAATTAAAGTGTGATATGTGTTGAATTTATACTTAATTTGGTATTTATACATGTATATCCACGCCGAGGATAGAGATGAATATACTTGTATAAATTTATTAACATGTAGCATGGGTACAAAAAAGGATTTTAAGATCGGACAAAAGAGGCACCGTAAGACCGGACCTACGACCGGTCTTGTTCCAGGCTGTCTTAAAAGTACGTAATTTTTAAGACCGGACTCGGACCAGTCTTAATGAAAATTTTTTAGACGGACATTTAAAACATTAGGTCTTAAAAATCGTACTATATAAACTCGATAAATATTTTGTTCGGTCCTAAAACTCAACTTTTAAGACCAGACAAAACAATAGGCCGGTCTAACAATATCGACATTTTAAAGACCGGATAAATAAACTCCGGTCTAAAAATACTGACTTCTAAGACCAAATGACAATTAGACCGATCTTAAAATTAATTAACTTTAAGACTCGTATACTAAAAAAATCCGGTCTTAAAAATTGAACTTTTTAGACCGATCTTAAAAGACCAACTTTTAAGACCGGACATACAAATACATCCGATCTTAAAATTTGAACTTTTAAGACCGAGAGAATTATTTGCCGGTCTAAATTTTCCTGAATTTTTTCCCTGTTTGGTTCTTCCTGATCATATAATATATACACACATCCACCACCCAATCCAGCACATAAAAGTCAATACTTTAAGCTACAAACTATGAACAATCCATTATGAATAAATTGAATTGGGAAAAGAATACAAATATTATTCACCATGAGTTATGTGGCCTTTTAATGATCATATTATGGTACAGCACACCTAAATGAATATATATAATAAGATAACTTAAATACAATGAGTTACAAATACATCACGTAAATCAACATACATGCCCAATATAATATTCACTATGCCTTCATCTGATTCCCACCCATCAACGTAACATGATATCCTCTTTTATAACATATCGGATCCTGCCACAAAAATAAAACAAGAACAAAAGCTCCATAGCTAGTGACATTAACATGTTTAAGAACATAGCAGGAATATAGTTAAAACCTTAAAGTTTTCAAAGAATTCTGCATATGAATATTACCTTATGAATTAACTCTTTTATACAGGGATATCCTCCCATATCCCTTCCTGATGATCATTTCTTATGTCGGGTTCATTATCCGCTTTATCTTTTTCGTTCATGTCCGGTATGATCCAAGAAATATATAAGATCGCATATATTACTACTGACCAATTTCACAAGGCAGTGTGCCTGTGTCCAAATATGTACTAACCTTTGGTATGATCCATGTAGGCTCATTAACCTCAAGCCCAGACCTTTTCTTGACCTTTTGTTGGAATGTTTTCAAGGGCCTATTGTCAAAATCACAAATTCACTCAATAATGGTCATTGAAAATTTATAGCAAAGATTTCAGACTAGACAATCAAAATGACATGCTTACTTGTTCACCATCTGCTTCAATGTAGGCAGTGGATCGTTGTGAATGGAGCATAAAAAGACCAATTTATTCTCATTCACACAAATCAGGAGCAATTGTCAATGGTAACTGAAAATTCACAACAGACAAGTACTCAGTAAGTATGATTGTAGTATGGTGGCAAGTACCACTTGTAGTATGGTGGGAATTGCATAAAAGAATTATGATATGTACCAATTGAAGTATGGTGGCAAGGACCACTTTCTCCTATTGGTGGACAACCTTGATGTTAAGTATGATTGTCTTTCTACTAAAGGTGGTTGACTTATGTACTGTGGGCACAAGAATCCAATATCTTGGCTTATGCCCTGTTGTTGCAATTCACGATGCATGAACCTACAATAATGACGTCAAGGAATTAGTGTATACGTATGTGAGTGTCTGACATTTATGTTATGTACTCATAGAAGAAGATACTTACTTTATAAACATGAGAATAATTGCATCAGTAAGCTCTTGTTTATCAAACAGCAATCGGGTGCTTATTACAAAGGCCTACTTCTGTATTGACAGGCCACTGATTAAGTCGAAATTGTTTTTTGGTACCAAAAGGACAATTTTGTCCTTGGCACTCAACTTAACTGTGCCAACAACTTCAGGAGGGGCTGGAGCTTTAGGAGGAGTAGAAACATGTACAAGCTTCACTGGCCACGAGATGAAGGTTCCAATGACATCACTCACAACCTTCACCTGACCAGTTGGGAGAGGGATAGGTGCATCAATGATGACCTCTTCAACTGACACTTTGACTTCATCATCAGCCATTTGTTGGTGTTGTACAGTTGATCCCAAGTTGTAGACAGTCCCTTTTGCAACTAATCGTCTATCATGATCAAGATCCTCCACATAAAGGTCACAAGGTTGCTCTGGCTGTCCAATAATGCAGCTCCTTCTAGTGCTTTACTGCATAGGTGCAGGTGAGTGTGGCAAGGGAACACTTTGGTCTCGCACGAGAGCCGACAAGCGGCTTCATTTGATTCATTTCCTCCTTCATCTGCTCACTGGGAATGAAACATAGCAGTCAATGAAGCTTCTTTACCCTCTCCTTCCTCACTAAATTTGGCCAATGTCTGTTCCATCTCCTCCTGGGTAACCATACTTTGTTTCTGGTGTTTGGATTTACCAAAGTCTTCCTTCAGGCCTACCCATCCTCCAACCCCCTTACACGCCCTGCGTGATCCGGTTTTCCAGTCTCAACGGTCAGAACTTCATTCCTCCCATCCGACAAAAAAGATCCCTCTATTTCTTTCTTTTTTAGATCTTCCTGTAAGATACAGATAACGAGAAGCTTAGTAATGAAACATGTTTAGTAACTAAAAATTAACAATAACGATACTTACAATTCTTTCAGCAACTAAATAAGTTTGTTCACTCGTGTAGGCGCTGCTTGGCTTTTGCCGAATATACAACCACAAACGTATTGGAGATGGCTGATCAACTATCGCAGAAGGATTGGATTCAGCTTCATCTTCCAATCTCTTCCGCCTGGCCGCCATCAATTCTTTTTCGGCCTTTTCATATCCGCCACGAGAAGCCCTATGCGGGCAATCATTCTTTCTCCCTATCTCCTGTGTTTGTTCCCTTCTTTTCTGTGAATCAGAATTGAAAACAACTTTAATTATGAATTCCAGCCATCTCACTGTCACAAATTAGAGAACTTCTGCTTGATATGAACCTCAAACACTAGTCAAATTCACTTCATCAAGTTTCAACATTTTATTTAAGGAAGATCTAGAATTGTAGAAGAAATTGGGAGAAATAGAGGAAAGGGAGTTGCAGAATTGCTGCCAACTCAGTCAATTCATTCATTCATTCATCATAACTGGTTCCTACACATAGTAGTCCAACCTCTTATATATAGTTAAAGGCTTAACTCTTAAGGCCCAATAACAGCTTGCACCGAAACCTCTACATAGTTAACATACTAACTAACTAATAGCAATGCCTAACCACTACGTACTATAACAGAACTAGCTTAGACTATAATAATGGTTTGACTCTTATGCCATTATTATTTCCCTAATTACCTACCTACTTAGTATTTTACCTTTTCACGGTTTACATATCAGACTTGCCTAGAAATAAGACATGCTCCTCAGATGCAGGACAAAGGATGGAAATATATACTTCTATTCACACACCAAAGCATCTAACTAACAGGATTAGATGAACACAATAACATTCACATATCCGCACCGGTTAATAAGCAAACAAAAAAGGGCAAACAAAACTAAATATAAACTCACCAAAGCTTGAGGAATGGTCCGCAGCTGAACAAATTGTTGCCAAGTTTGTTCATCAATATATGTGTACTTGTTCCAAGGATTATGGTCAGGCCTAACCTCGGTAAAAATATACTTGTTAGCTAGAAAGGTCTTAAACTTCCTCCACCGATCAACACAATAAGACAATATCTTGTCTTTCAACTTCCGACGATCGATGGAGATGTATGTAAGTTGGATAGTATCCCAAATAGGATCCTTTACTGTGCAAAGGTCCACATTTTTCCAGTCATCTTTCAAGATGCTAACCTTGCTGTGTGCTAGATAGCCGACAAAACTATTATATTTGTTTTATTAGGACCTAAAGGAGCCAACTTTTCATCAAATTGAATCTTGAGCTTTGACCCAGAGGTTTGATTTACAGATATGTCTTTCATTAATGTGCCACTTCTACCACGGTGGGCAATGCGGTTACGAGGCTCATTGTGAGATGAAGAGGGTTCATTCTGACTCACACTAGTCACACCAGTAACGGACGTTAAACGAACAAGACTATAATCGTTTTCTCCGTTCACTTTCGAGAAAGGAAGAGAGGTTGAGAGTGGTGGTGGGCGAGGAAGAGAGGTAATGCAACATGAAGAGTGGTTTTGTACCAAGAACAAAGGTTTCGAGTTCGAGAGAACGAAAGTGGAGCTAAATCACCAATAGGGGATGAATTGGGGATTTTAAAAACTTTTCAGAAAACTCTGTTTTTGAACACTAAAAATAGGGGTTAATAGAGAGTAGAGAAGAAGAGCAAGACATGAAGATTTATATCGGTTTGGTCCAACCTCTTGACCTACATCCAGTCCCCAGACTTTCTGGGATTTTCACTATCACAATTGATTACACACTCTGTACTCAAGAGTAATTCTCTCACTAGAACTTACTCCCCCTTACAAGTTGCAATCAATAAACCCAATCACCAATTCCCCTGACTCGTGATTCTTCACAATAAATGATTGACAATCAAAAAACTCTCTCTAAGAGTAGATAATGATGAACACTAAAGCTTAATGTATCAAAAGATACTTTTACAAGTGAAAGCCGAAAGTAGTTGAAGAACTTTGAATGCAATTCGTTTTCAGCAGATGTGTTAGTTGAGAAGACTTGAATGCAGCTCTATTATACCAAGAGAGCATTAAATGACCATTGTAATCTTCAATATAACAGTTGCCTTCATTAGACAAGGTTTTCATTCAACTTTGGTCTTCTTCTCTCTCTAATCTTTACTTAATCCAGTTAAGCAGAAGTTCAGAGTTGACTTCTTAAATATTAATCCGTTCGAATAGTAGCTACTGGATGTAGAAATCATTATTTAATCCTTTGTTAGCGTGTGCAGAAGAATTACCCAAAAGTATGCAACTTTCTGGGTTTTGCATTTAATGTGCTGACGTCACTTTTTGCTTTAGCTTTTAAGCTTCAATAAACATTCTCTAAATCATCCGAAACTCACTAACAAAGTGATTAAACATAGCTAGGAACATTAGAGAATGATAATAGGAAGTATTAAAATCAAACAAGAATGTTTTACAAATTCGTCAGATTCAAATTTCAAACTTCTACGATGAAAACTTGAGTTTTGTTTCACAAAACTCGAGTTTTGGACTTTGACATGTAAAGTCGATTTTAGTCCAAAACATCAAAATTAGAAGTTTTCATTCAAAATTGGCGGTTTTCAAAACATTGAAAAACATCAAAGCTCTCGGCTTGGCTAAAACTCGAGTTTCCATTTAAGTATGAAAACTTGAGAAATCGGCGCCAAGTCAAAAACTGAGGTTTTTATGGAAACGGCGGTTTTCAAAATGTGAGTAAAACATGAATGCTCCCAGGTCAAAACTCGAGTTTTGATTGTTTTCATTTTATCATGAAAACTTTGAGAAAAACTCGTGCTAAGTCAAAATCGGAGGTTTTCTAAAAAAGCTGGCGGTTTAAAATCAACTAAAACATCAATGTTCTTCCAATTCAAAACTCGAGTTTTCAATCAAAACTCGAGTTTTCACAAATCTTATGAAAACTCATAAAACCCGAAAACCGGCGGTTTTGAGTAAAACTAAAGATTTTCAAAAGTTCAAAACTTCGAAGACTCTGAGTGGCGAAACTCGAGTTTTCAAATGCAAACTCGAGTTTTTCATTTTTCGAAAATGTTGAGGTGTCTCGTGTAAAGTGAAAACTAGAGTTTTCTCTTAAAACGTGGTTTTGCTTAGTTCAAAAACTTGAGCTCTTCTCTCGTAAGGTCAAAACTCAAGTTTCAAAACCAAAAATAAGGTCAAAACTCAAGTTTCAAACCAAAACTCGAGTTTTCCTTTTGCGTAAGCTTTCATGAGAAAAAGAATATATTTGGTGCTTTATTTTTAAGACCAGATGAACTAAAACGACGGTCTTAAAGGTTAACATTTAAGACCGTCCTTTATTAAACTCGGTCTTAAAAATAATAAAATTTTTGTTTAAATTTTTTTCAATATTTTGAACCGCAACAATTTAAGTCCGGTCTTAAAATATTTATTTTTAAGACCGAATATATTAAAATGCCGGTCTTAAAAGTATACATTTAAGACCGGGTTTATTAAACACCGGTATTAAAAGTATTTAAATTTTTGTTTAATTTTTTCCAATATTTAGTACTGGGCACAATTAATGTCCTAGGTCTTAAAATTATAACCTTTAAGACTGTCTTTATATATGTCCGGTCCTAAATGTTTTTTACCTTGATATTTAAATTTTTCCTTATTTTTTTGCCCCGCATAAAATATAAGTCGAGCTATACTGAGATTTCTCTATAAAGTAATTTGATATTTGAATTTTTTTAGTAACATTTTTAAGGCCGGTTGTTTTGTTAACCAGTCTAAATAATATATTTAAGACCCATTGATAAAGGATCCGGTCCAAGAAGTTCTTTATATTTACAAAACTGCCACTGGTCATACTTTTAAGACCGGTGCGTCAAGATTCTGGTCTAAACAAGGCGGTCTTGAAGCGCTTTTTTGTACTAGTGTAATTTATAAAAACAAAAGTGATTTATCGATTACTAAATGAATGCAGCAAAGACTTTAAGACTAGTGGTGGTAATAATCAAATAATTAAATTTTCAACTATATAACATTGCATGGAGCAGAATTTGATGATGATCAGCGGCGGTACTAATTTAATAATTTGATTCCTTTGGGGGCACGCGCTCACACACACACACACATATATATATATATATATATGTATGGACACACAATTAACAAGCTATTGGTTAAGGTGGTAAGTGCCCTCCAATTCGAAAAGAGGTAAATATAAGTTTGAATCCCGATAAACGCATTTATTGGAAAAGGTAAAAAACCTTTTGTGCTTTAAGCATCAAAAGGGAAACCCTTAACTTTTTTTTTTAAAAAACAAAGAGAAAAAAAAAAAAAAAGAGAACAAAAAAACATAAAGAGACACACACGCGTGTATATATAGCGTAGTGCTTGCTCTGCATTTCACTGAAGACTTCAGATCTTGAAGATGAACTTTGTCTCGGTGATAGTATGAAGCATTTTCTCTATTTTTTTGTTAAATTAATTCATACTACTATTCCCTCTCTTTCTCTATTTTCTTCATTAATTCTTCTGTTAAAGCTGCTTCTGTTTTATCACTACTTACCTTTTAATTCGCATCTAACCATCAAATGAAATGTTAATAACCCATCATCCCCTCTTTGAAACAAGGTACGTCTATGATTTTGTTAGAGCTTAAAATAATTTTGTCTTCTCTATATTATTATATCTTTAGAGTCAAAAATTTTATATGAGGAACTACTAAATTCAATTACTTGCTACCTTTACTCTTCAGTTTTCTGTTGAAGTCTAACTTGAAGAGGTATTGAAATTGGAGTAGTGATTGATTTCTATGTTTTCCATAAATCTAATTGGTTATTTATTTATGTTTAGCTTCTAGTCTCTTTAATTTCCAAGTAAAGGCTATGAAATTTGATAGCATATATCTTTGCAACGATGTATACGTACATACGAGTACATTACGTATGTATGTGTATGTAAGTAGATACATATATACACACACATATATACATACATAATGTACTCGTATGTACATACGTACATACATATATACACACACAAATTTTGCAAGCAGGATTCTTCAACAAATTTCCCAATCTCTTAATTGTAATCATTAAATTAAAAAAAAAAATGGCGCCATGGAGATGGAGGCAATTAATCACTTATATAAGACGTTAAAATTAGGAAGTAGTGGAACTTGAAATGTTCAAGCACTGAAATGAAACCTACCTTTTTTACAGTTAATGACCAAGACGTACCCTCTTGTCCATTCATTTTTTCTAACTCTTGTTTGTTAACTCGTCTATGTTGATTTTAAATTGCCTGATATGTAGTCATGCATTTCCTCCTGTTTTTATTATGATCCTTTTTATAAGCAATAATCACTCTCATAGGGTTGGTCCTTAGTTAATATAAGGAACAAATTATTTTATTTGAAATTTTAATAAACTGATCTTTGCATTTCTACCCCATTAAATATAATCATACCCTATCAAAAATTACTATTAAGAATAAATTTAGAACGATCACATTTATATAATAAATTACTTAACTAATTATTGAACTCATGTTCACTTTTAAGGTTATCAATGGAAGGAGATGTTCTTAGCAATCATCAAGGTAATCTCTAGCCCTTCCACTCTCCCTCACAGACATACATACCTGGTGTGCTTCAAGATCCAATTTTTTGTGTGCGTGTAGTAATTAGTAGTAAATAAACGTTTTCCTTTCCTCCTAAAGGTATGAAAATATTTGAAAAACCCCCCATAGAAAAATTTACTGACTAAAGGTATATGAAATTCATTTAAGGATCCAGGTGAAACCTATCTTCAACGGGTAGTGCAACATTTCTTTAGCTATGTTTGTGCAACATATTTTTCTGTCATGTGCACAGCTGAAAATATGTTGCTCATAACTAAAGATAAGTTGCACCCTCATAAGGACTGAAGTCTTAAGGTAATCTAGCCTGTAACTTTTGCGATAGGGGATTTTTTTTAGAAAAGTCCCCACGATGATGACATTTTCCTTTAAATTAGTACCTTGAACTGGCTCACTGCGTATATAATGTGGAAATAGAATCACTCATTTATGGCCGTTCATCATTAACTTGTTTATGGAGAGGGTATTAAAACGAGTCCAGGGCTAAATGAAGTAGTAAAGGAATGTAATTAGGAAACAGAGAGCATCGATAATTGTCTTTTTAATTTTATTTATATTCTTCTGCTTCAGCAGCAGCTTTTGATGTTTCTTTATAATTAATGTTATTTTAAGTTGTTCAAAAGAAGAATGATTTTCCTCCTTCTTAGACTTGGAATCTCTACCATTAAATTTCTGTTTGTATGTTTGAATATGTGTGTTGATTTTGTTTAGAATCAAGAAACATGGACAACTCGCCGGAGACTCAATCATCAAATTCATATAAAGTTGCAATTGATGTATAATCTCTCCTATCCTTTGCTCTTCTGATCCCTATCATACATTCAAACTTGCAGTACAAAGAGTGACACACATAGGTTAAATGCACAATCACATGCATGTTGAATTTACATACATGCAAGCATGCATACATATGATTTATCAATCTTAAAAATGATCATGTGCATGTACAAGAGTTAAATTCATATCCGTCTATTTTATTTTACTAAAACCTTCATTTTATTTTTAAAATAAAAATTTTCATGACATATATTTCCTATTTACATTTAGGAATTCATTTCTATGAAACCAACAATTTGACTATTAAATAACATTTTTTTATATATTAAACTACCCTTCTTTAACATAAACATAGTCTAAGAATTATTTAGATTATCAAAAATGATTTCAATGTATATACTTCTCCAGTCTTTAATAAAAGACCTAATTAACTAATTTGGTTAAATTTAGGAGTTAGTTAAGATTGTTAATATGACATGTTTTTTTCCCTAAAATACCATAATCATCTTTCCTAATTCCCTCCCCCGTCTCTCTTACGTAATTATTGCGTAATTATTGTTAGGTAATATCAATAAAGTTTATTTAGAAAAAAATTTATAGATATGTGAAATCAGTCTTATATTTAGGATTAGCAACAACTCCTCAAAAATGACTAAAGGAGTACTTTTTAACTTTATAATCACATCTGAAATTTTGTATTTATGTAAATTTATTTATTCATTACTTTTTAAGCTTCAATTAACACGTGGACTAAAATAATATTTCAAGTATGTTATAAAAATTATTAAAGTTACAAATATAATATGACATGTGATGAGTTCATCAATATAACTTATATCTATTTTACTTCAAAATATATTTATTTTAATATTATATTTTTATAAACAAATACTTAATTAATTATTACGATAGGTTTATTTAAAACCCCTCAATTTAATGACTAAACTATATATTTTTGTGCTTTTTATTTTATTTTTCCAACCCTTGTTTTGCACTCTTGTCCGCTAGTATTCTATGCAGACTTTTTTTTGTTTTAATTGCCCGATGTGTATGTATCGTCTCATGGATAAGTTTCTTACATTTGGGCCCCCGAATATATATATATATATAAAGTTTCTTACAAAACATCTTTATTTATTTCTATTAATAAATTAATAAAGTTACATTACATTTAGATTGAAATTTTCCTTATATTTAAAAGACATAAATTTTTTCTATATTTTTAATATAATTTTTAATCTTTTTATTTTTATGCCAAGTTTAACATTTTTTCTAAAACGTTCTCTATTAGTCGTTCTTACATTTTTTATGTATTATTATCTTAGAAAAATAATTTGAAACAAAACTTATATGTGTATTTAAAAGTTTGTAAAGAAATTTATGCAATTTTAACCTCAAGATTCCTTTTAGAAAGAAAGTCAATCACACATCCTCTTTTTTGTTATAGAAACTGTACCTTTTTGCCTCTAAAGTAAGAAAATACTTGAGAGACAAAATTAATTTTGGAAGATAATAATTTTTATAAGATATATTATGCTCTAAGAGTCAAGAGGGATTATAACTTCAATCAAATAAAAAATTAAATAACTTCATTTATATCGGTTCAAAAATTATGAGATATTTTTATTAAATGATTTATTACATACTTTCATAAGCTTATTTCTGTTAATTTAAATATATTCAACAAATTTACTCAAAAACATTTATTCAACACAAACACACACATGATAGTTGCGAAATGTTATTTACTAATCATAATAAGTAAATCTGTTTATATATATATATATATATATATATTAATTATTTTCTTAATGAGTTAATTAGTTTATATTTATAAATATTTTTTTTTTTCAAGAAACTCCTCCTACATACATTTTATAATAATTAACTTATTGTTTTGAAAAACAACAAAAGTATTTGAAATATTAATTATTTTCTTGATGAGATGATTATTTTGTCATTTATAAATAATTTTTATTTTCAAGAAGCTCCTGCTACATAAATTTTATAATAATTATTTTTTCTTGAAAAATAAAATAAGTATTTAAAAAATAAAATATAAGTTATAACATTTTTAGTTTATAATTTCGAGTGCTCCAAGCTAACCTAGTAGTACTTTTTTTTTTTTTTTTATATCATAACCTAATAGTAATATATATCATATATTGTATAAAAAATATTATAGTAAAGTACATTAACCAGCACTCGTTTTGATCTAAATTAGAAAAAGTTTCATCTATTTTGGAAGCATATATAAACCTCACTTGAAAACAAAATGTATATCACACAAACCTCCCTTATAAATTTAATATTCTATTTCTGTCCACACTACCTTTGTTTGACCTTAAGTTTAACTCTCAAATTTTTTTTTTTTTTTTTTTTTACCGAAATTTCCCTATTTAAAATAATGATTATTAGGTATTTATATATGCCAACCATAATTTTTCATACCGCTAAAAAGGTAATTCTCAATCCTAAAATCTATTTAATACAGAATAAAACACGTATAATGTTGGGTCTAGAGGAAGAATGTCATTCCTTACAACTACTATTTATTATTTACACACATATATGGTAGTTGAAAATATTTTTTACTATAATTTTTAGTATTTTTGAAAAATATAATGTGTGTGTGTGTGTGTGTTGGAAAATAAAATATATACACTTATAAATAATTAAGTTACTTATTTATAAAAAAAACATAAGTATATAAAAACAATACGTGATTTATAACCATTTTAATTTATAATTTAGAATGCTGTAATCTAGCTTAGTAGTACTGAATATAGGATACTATATAAAAAATTAAAATTCATAATAAATAGAGAAATTAGAAAGATCTTACTTATATATATGAACACTAAGCTAATTTTTGAGCTAAAGTTCATTAACAATGGAATCGGTGGTTGATTATCAACTTTCTAGCGATGGGCGCCAAAAACTATACGAAGCAGCAAAGGAAGGTAATTGGGAGGCAGCGAAAACAATCTTAGAAGGCAGTAAGCATCCGAACCTAAAATGTGCTGACAAAACCAATCGGAAGGAGACCATCCTCCACGTGGCCACCCAAGCAAACCAAGCTAATTTTGTGAGGCTATTTTTGGAGTATCTGAAGAAGGAAGAAATAAGTGACTACTTGGAATCAAAAGACATTAATGATAACACTGCGTTTCTCTTTGCTGTCGCAACTGGGAATATGAAGATTGTTGATATAATGGGGAAAAAGAATCAGAAGTTGCTAACAGAAACGTGTCACAATACACAATGAACTCCACTCCACCTTGCTGCTTTACAAGGAAAAAGTGAAATGGCACGCTATCTATACAAAATAACTGGTGGCTTTAAATGTGTAGATGATGGCTTCAAGTTGCTGTTATTTCTCTTCGTCAAATCCGGAATCTATGGTAAGTTCTCACACAAGACAAGAGGTTGTACAAGTTATTAACAACTGCATAACTCCAAGTGGGAAATACATCGTATATCACTACAAAAAAAAGGTGGAATTGCCACGGAATTAGCCACGGAATTGATTCCGTGTCTAATTTGTGTCGCATTTGCCACGGAAATTCCGTGGCAAAATTTAGACACGGAAGTTACCACGAAACGCGTGGCAAATTTTCAACGGAGTCTTTCGTGGCGAGTCCGTCGTTTTGGCTAATTTGAGACGGAAATTCACACGGATATGATCCGTGGCTCCTGGTTCCGTGGCTAAATCACCCAGTCAGTCCATTTAATTGGAGAAAACCCTGGATCCGAGCGACGCGAGCGACAAACCTGGAGCCAGCGATAAACCTGGAGCCCTAGCTAGCGCGGCTATCTGATTCCGACGATACGACGGATTTTTCACCGAGATTCAGCGACTTTGTCGCTCTCTCTATAGTTCTCCTTCGATTCTTTTCCACACCTTCTCCGGCGACCGAGGCGGACCGAGGTGTAAGGTATTTGCCCCCCAATTTTCGTGTATATATATATATATATATTTTAAATTCAGGGTAAAATGAGAATTAGGGTAAAATCAGAATAACATTTTCCCTAAATCTTCATCTTCGGTTCAAACTCGGCATAATGGTGGCAGGCCGACGCAAGTCTTAGGTTTAACGCTATAAGGAAATAGTTCACTTTGCTTCACCTTCCTTCTTTCCCATTTTAGTTTTAGGATTCGCTTAGGATTGAAATTAAATGTTAGATTGATGTGCCCTGTAACTAAGCAGGTTCGATTTTGTCACTTTGCATGATTGGTTTTCTGAGAAATTTTTTGTTACCAGACAAATCTGTAAAATCATTCCTGGCGTGCTCTTTTCGTGTATATATATATCGATTATTTAGTTTCAATAATTAAACTTAATCAAGCTTGCTTAGTCTTCAATCGAAATTCTTGTTTTCTATTTTTTTAGCCGAAGAATATGGATGTATAAATCTTTTTAAAGTTTCTTGATTGTTATAAGTAGTCTGATGAAGCTTTGATATCCTTATTTGACGTAACAGACTGATGCATCTATATTTGAATGTTCTTCTCTTTTCTTTATGCTGCTCGGTCAAATACCCCGGGCCCGGGGGCAACCTCTTCTCTCTCTGCTTTTTGTTTTTGTTTTTGTTGGTGAGCGTGAAGAGGGCTGACCATTTCAAGATCCATAACCCTATTTTCGTTATCCTATACCATATATATACCATTAACACCTCATCTTTTCAATCCGATCACCAGATCGGCCCAATAGAATCTATATTTTGCTTTCATGCATGGCTTGACTATCAAGAATCCGAATTCTGCGCAGCTAGTTAATTATAGTCATGAAGCCCATTAGCGGACCAGACAAGAAGTTTGCTTTAAGCATCATCATGTCAATAACGTCAACCGTTATTTTTTATTTTATAGTAACTTTAAGAGTACATATGGATGGATATATGACAGTAAGAGAAATATATGCATGGAGATGTGAAAACCTAAAGCCCTCTTCAATTATTAGGAGAAAGCCGGGTATCGTGCCATAATGAGAGGGGAATACTTATATATATAACGGATCGAGGCAAAGTGCCTTTGGTTGTAAAGCAATTGATCAAGTTCTTCGCCAGTAGCCCACTCCCATCATATCACAAGCACCTCTTGTAAAACCCTATCCCGTCTTCCACCTCGTTATTTCGCCCTTTCCCGCACTCCACCCCTCCATTTATGATGTTGGTTATCACGCCGTATCCTACCACCCTTCCATCTTCCCATATCATTAATTTAAGCATAAGCTTGCGTTCTTTATTTCCTGTCCCTAACTAGATTTTCAACCTACATTTTTCCCCACCAAACATGAGCCAAATGAAGGAAACAGAGATGGAATGAGGTTCTAATTATTTACCTTATGTTTGTTGTCTTTGTTGTGTAATATACGAGTAGTTGAGATATATTATATTACTATTTAAGTAATGTTGTCTCTAATATACTTGCGGACGTTTATGATGAGTCTTTATCCAATTTTCATAGTCCTATATCCCTATGGAATCTATGTAGTATGTTTCACTTTGACCCCAAAAAAAAAAATGTAGTGTGTGTTTCATGGTTAAGGCAACATGCTTGTCCATTGTGTACATGCTTGTTTCCTGTACATGCTTGTCCATTGTTTCCTATATCCCTATTCGATACTTGTTTCCTGTATATGCTTGTCCATTGTGTTGGTTCCCTTAATAAGCCTCTGAATATCTTTACGCTTTCTACATTCTCGTGATGAGAATGGAGCCTTGTCGACAATCTCCGATAAACTCCGGCTTCCATGTTGCCATAGTAGAGGTAATAAAATCTCATTAAATGTCAAATTACTAGGTAGTAGTTACAAAATTTGAAATGTAAAAATGATAAAGTTTTGTAGCATGTTCAAATGAAAAGGTTTTGGATGTTTCTGAGGAAGAGTTGTTTTGTTGAATCTTGATTTTAATAGTATGCTCCCAAATAATAAGCTGCAACGCGAATCCATGGAACCATTTTATAATGAAATCTGTAGGATGTTGTTTCTATCATATAATGTATTTCACCCCAAAGAAAATTACGGGAATTATTAGCATAATTAAGGTCTTCACTTTATACGTTTTCTATATAATTACACTTGGTTTATTTTGGATTGGGAGTGATACAGATTTGTTAGGATTGTCCCCATATGCATCCTTCGATTGCATTAGGAACTGCGCAGTTAGTACCAAAGTGACCTGGGAAGTTTCAAAATTCTTGAGTATGCTAAAGACTTGCCTATCATCGAGTAAGTTTAAAAAAATTGTAGTTCTCCAAGTTTTGTTTCTTGCATGGATGTAGCAATTGAAAAAGAAATAGTTAGTCTTTTTTCATGATGTCCTTACATAATGCAAAATCTTAGTTTTTTCGAGATATAATCATATTCGTAGGGGAATATGATGACAAGCATTTTTTAAACGCTCTCTTGTAAAAAATCTAACATCTAATACTTGATATTTGATGCAAAGGGCTTCAAACATCCACGCGCTTAAGCACCATGATGAAGTGTGTAGTGGTAAGATTTTGGCTTAGCTACCTTAATAATTTGTGGCTTAACATCTGATCATTAATAGTCTTCAATTTATTTAGTTCACCTTATCTTAATCTTAATTCATATTTCTAGTCCCTCATAATTAAAAATTTGACTCGGTTAATACATTTTCTTTTTAAACCTTCTTGGTAGAACCTGTTGACGTTATTCACTTACAATAGTACCGGTGGTCTTTTTTCCATTTACTTGAATTTTTATATTTGTTTTAATTGACATGCATTGGTTAATCTTGCGCCACTAGTTTTCACCATTTCTATTTGAACAAGTGTCTCAAGCCTCTCCTATTTGTGGTTATTGTAATGACGGGTTAGAGGATATCTTACATATTTTAAGAGATTGTGATTAGGCCAAGCAACTATGGACCAAGCTGGTGCATCTAAGGTATATTTACGCCTTTTTTTCCTGCGAATTTAAGAAATTACTGCATGAATCGAGCGGGGAGGTTGGCTTTAGAAATTTCTTGGTAGCTGTGATGCATATTTGGATTATGGTTTTAATCATGAAATAAGCAATAATGTTTCCAATCTTAAACATAATGACGGATGCTTGAATTATATTGTAGATCATTATTTTTGTTAATATATATTATAGAAGCATATACACAAGGTTTAAGAAGAGACTAGTATTACGAATTAGGATGACCCAAGGAATGATACAAGAAGGCCGTGGCCAATTAAACTTTGGCCAATATTATTTCATTGTAATTGAAGCTAATTAAAATCATGAAAGGTGGATGTGTGACTATTTAAATTTATCGAGGTCCATGATATTTGAATTATGGTTTCCTTGTTTTGATTTATTATATTTCGATGTGTTTGGTGGCAAGTATTTGTTCCCTCACTTATGTTTTCTTTTTGGTTCTATTTCTCTAGGGATTTGAATTTCTCAAATAATATGAAATTAAAGTAAAAATGTAAGCGACAAATTTACAAGTGGATAGTGCCATGAACATTAAAATGGTGCTATTTTGCTATGAGCATTTGGTACCTAGATGCGGCTCGCTTAAATCAAACAGCTTAAAGTGCCAAATGATGTTCCAAGTGTGAACTTTTGTAGACTCAACCTCTTGATATATTATTTCATTATAAACGACATAGCTCATAGGTATTATTTTAAAAGAAAGATTAATCTTTCACTTCATACAAGTTGTGATCACAATTTTTAAAATTTAATTTGGTGCAACTTATAAATGATTCAATTGAAACTCAACTCTAATTTTTACTCATTGCAACTCAATATTTATAGTTTAAGCAATTTAAAATTTTAATCCATATTTTCATGAAATATTTGAAAGATTGAGCTTGGAGATAAAATTTGTTGTGCATTCAAATGTGTTATAGAAGTTTTTGTTGAACCATGGATGGTAACTTTTGAAATTCTAGAGAATTTTTTTTTTGAATTTTTGACTTTGTTTTATAATAGCTATCTTGCTAGTTTGTGCTATATGTACCAGATGTTTTCTAAAACTATACTTGTTGTTTGCTTTGCCCTAGTTGCTTTCTTGTCTTTGGGGATTTAAGTTGCAAGTTGTGAAATTACTTGATTTTGTTGAATTAAACTCAATATACCGTTCTTCAAAGCCTAGCTAATCTTTAATGCAAATTTCCCGACTCTTGTTGCTATTTTAGGTGATTTAAGTTGTTGCCACGAGTATTGTTCTTTGTTAGTGACTCATTGAGAGTTGTTTGGGAATTTTAGTTACATTGTCTTGTCATTTAGTCAGCTGCATAAACTCAACTTATTTTTGGCTGAAGATTTTTGGACTTTACTTTGAAAAAGCTGGTACGTAACTCTTTGATTTTAGACTTGCTATCGTTATTGCTAAGCTTAAACTATTGAGAGTAATTATTGTGCATATGGCATCATTTTGTTGTGACTTGGGGATTTTTGTTATCAAACCTGAAATTGCCATCATAATGGGATTTCACTTGCTGTGTTGGGACTAGATTCAGTCACCTAAATATGATTTACACTTGCTAAAATTGTTATCTCTTGACTTTGCCAGAAGTTGGTCATTGTTGTAAATGCTGAACCGTGACTTGTGCATGTCTTGTATTTCTTGTGTATGGATTTATTGTTACATTATAATCTTATACCTCTGCATCGCTTCATTGAAATTGATTGAGAATTAAAATCCTAGGATTTTTCTGTAAATCATTGCTTGTTTTGTTAAATTCATGTTTGAGATAGTTTTAAATTTTGATGATGCTTCTAATTGGTTAATCATAGATATAGCCAGCCTTCCTTCAAATTGCTTGAACCTAAAATAGAATTCATGTTACATAGAATGGAAGTCCCGAACATCGAAGATGGATGTATAATAGAATTAATCCGAGTACTAAATGGGTGACAGGGAGAGTTCGAGCAAGGTGTTGATGGGTTTCTTGCATATGTATATCAATCACCTTATTCTCAAAAATGGGGAGAGCTTAGGTGTCCATGTGTGAAATGTAAAAGTAGGTATTATCTACCTTTGATGAGGTGAAGGTGCACCTTTATAGCAAGGGTTTCATCTTGCCGACTATTATGTATGGACTAGTCATGGTGAAAGATTTAGTAGAAAATCATCCATCTATGTCTCCAATAGCGGTGACCTACATGCCTCATGGGGCACTTGGAAACCATCTAAGTCAATATGAAATGATGGTGATGGATGTAGTCAAGTTAGTTTTAGGGATAACTATAATGAAGGTGTTCACGAGATGCCAAATACTAATGCAAGAGAATTTTATGACATGTTACGTGCGCGCACAACAACCGTTGTGGGAAGGTTGTGAAGAATCTCACTTTCAACAACGTTGCGGTTATTAAGTATTAAGGCTTCAACTAACATGTCTCAGCATGCCTTTAATTTAGTATCCCAACTCATGGTAAGGACACAACCTAAAGACACCTTAATGCTTCCAGACTTGTACCAAACGAAGAAGTTTGTGTCGAAGCTAGGTCTAGATTACAAAAAGATTGATTGTTGTGTGAATGGGTGTATGTTGTATTATAAAGACGATGTTGATGCCACCCAATGTAAGTTTTGTTGTGAGGATAGATATTCCTCTAACAATTCTCATGCAAGAAAAAAGAAAGTTGCAAGGAAGCAGTTGTTTTTCTTACCTCTCATTCCAAGGTTGCAAAGATTATATGCTTCCAAAAAACGGCAAAGGAAATGAGATGGCACTATGAGAATCGCGAGGTCCCAACGTTCTCTCTCACCGTCGATGGTGAAGCATGGAAATTTTTTGATAAAACATATCCGGACTTTGCAAATGATCCAAGAAATGTGAGGCTTGGATTGTGTACGGATGGATTTACGCCATTTGGGCAATGGGAGGCAATATTCTTGTTGGCCTGTGATAGTTACTCCTTACAATCTACCACCCGAGATATGCATGACAAGGGAATATATGTTCTTGACGTTGATCATCCCTGGTCCTAATAATCCAAAAGGAAAAATAGATGTATATTTGCAACCATTGATAGATGAACTAAAGTTATTGTGGGGTAAAGGGGTGTCAACATATGATGCCTCTTTGAGACAAAACTTTCCTATGCGTCTTTGCACCGATGTGGACAATCAACGACTTTCCACTTATGGTATGTTGTGCGGTTGGATGACAATGGGAGACTGTCTTGTCCTATATGTATGGAAAAGTCAAAGGCGTTCCAATTGAAACATGGGCGAAAAACATGTTTCTTTGATTGTCATCGGCAATTCCTTCCCATTGACCACTTAATTTTGGAATAATAAAACATCCTTCTTCAAGAATAGAATCGACTTATCAGTGCCTCCGCCTCGGTTAAGTGGAGAAGCACTTTGGCAAAGAGTTAAATATCTCCGCAAAGGTCTCTCGAGTATGGAAAAACGTTTCCAATTAAAGGGTATCACGACACTCATCATTGGACAAAACAAAGCATTTTTGGGAGTTGCCTTATTGGAAAACTAATATCATTCGACATAATCTTGATGTCATGCACATTGAGAAAAATGTCTTTGATAATTTGTTTCATACTTTGTGATGGACACAAAGGGGAAAACGAAAGATAATACACAAGCTCAGAATGGACGTGAAAGAGTATTGTCGACGAAAAGCTAACGAACTTGTTGAAATAAGAGGGAGAATGGTGAAACCGGTTGCAAAGTATACGTTGAATGTAGAACAAAAACGACATATTTGTCAATGGGTGAAGAACTTGAAACTCCCGGATGGATATGCATCTAATCTATCCTTTGTGTGGACATGAAGGAAGCAAAGTTGTATGGAATGAAGAGTCATGATTGCCATGTGTTCATGCAACGCTTGCTTCCTATTGCCTTTGCGACCTCCCGCTGAAAATGTCTTCAATCCTATAGTTGAGCTTAGTCAATTCTTTACACATTTGTGTTCAACAACAACTTTTGAGTGATCAACTGGATCAGTTAGAGAAAATATTGTTGTCACCTTGTGCAAATTGGAGAAAGTCTTTCCCCAGGCTTCTTTGACTCAATGGAGCATTTGCCCGTTCACCTTCCTTATGAAGCAAAGGTTGGAGGGCCTGTACAATATAGATGGATGTATCCATTTGAAAGGTATTAAATATTTTTTATGTCGATGCATAATAAATATAAGACAACTGCATTAAATACTCGACAATGGACTTGTCTATATGTAGGTTCCTCTATACCTTGAAACAAAAGGTAGGAAACAAAGCTCGAGTTGAAGCATCTATATGTGAAGCTTATATTGCTGAAGAGACTTCCATGTTTTGCTCGCACTACTTTGAGCAGTGTTCCACCAAGAATAACAAGACCTATCGAAATGACGATGGCGGAGAACCGCATTTGCCAACAATTTCAATTTTTAATCATCGAGGAAGACCTTCCGGGGGTGTAAATCTCGGTTCTTGGGGATGAAGACGTGAAAGTTGCGACCACATTCATTCTAATGAATTGTGATGAGGTCCAACCATATATGAAGTAAGTTACATTGTCATAGATTAAAACTTACGTCAAATATATGCATGGTTAACACATAAATTGCTATGTAGTTTGTTCGTCGTACATTAAAGGAAGATAACCCTCGAATTATCGGGCATGAGATAGAAGCTCAAATCAATGATAGATTTGCATCATGGTTCAAAGATCATGTAAGTATTACAGTTGTATGGAAAATTATCTATGACAAATATTATTTAACACGATTGTTATTGACGTTACTTAGGTTGAAAATCCAACCAACAATATTGAGGATTCATTTTTACATGACATTGCTTGGGACCAAAGAGAAGAGTGAGAACATGGTCTAGGTACTTTGTCAATGGGTACAAGTTTCATACAACCAAAGTTGCCCTTAATAAATCAACCGACAATAGTGGTGTATGCATCAAGGGAACTGACTATGCACAAGCGAAAATCACGACTTCATGGCGTTGTACAAGAGATGGTTGAACTTGAATATACGGGTATCCCCGTGAAGAGAGTAGTGTTGTTTAAATGTCACCGGTTTGATCCAACGCCGAACCGTGGTACCAAGGTTCATCCGCATTACAAGATTGTTGAAGTCCATGCTTCACGGAGGTACAATAAGTATGACCCATTTATTTTGGCCAACAAGCAATGCGAGGGTATACTACACGCCTTATCCTTGTTGCCGTCAAAAGGAAAATTGGTTATCTGTTATTAAGATTAAGGCTCGTAGCATAATTGACATTCCCCATCTGAACCAATTGTGGGGCCATTTCAAGTGGATGAACTTGAGGTCATTCTCCAATAACCTTGCATGAGGATGAACTCACTCGCCAATAATTGACACTCCGCATCCGAAATTCGCTATGAGGATGTAGATATGCCAATAGAGATAACATGGAGTATGAAGATGATGAAGACCAAGAAGAAGATGTTGAAGAAGAAGTTGAAGAAGAAGATGATGATGAAGAAGAAGATACCGATGATGAGGGCTAAGATATTTATGTGGATGAAGGCGATGATGAAGATGGAGATGGAGACGGGGACGAAGACGAAGACGAAAATATATAAAGTATTAGGTTATGTCATTTTGCTATTATTAAGTTCTTGAATGACTTTGATTGCATTAACTTTTAATTGATTCCGTTTTTTAATCATTCACGTTTGTCATGATTTATTCATTCCTTATTACTAACTTGTGCTCTCATAATGATTTTGTAGATGTCTTCTCGTGGCTCAAAGCATAATAGCGGCAAATCGAGTATTCCACAATCTCTGATTCCTCAGCCACATCATAACTTGTCTATTCCTCGTGGCAACTACTTAGGTCCATCTATTCCTATCCCTATTCCTAAGGTAGTTAGACCATCTTTATCATTTGGACCATCACCTCAATTTCATGATATAGCTACCCGATCCTCTTTATCGCCTCAAATGCATGGATCGGTTGTGAGACCCACAATATCCCCCATTCTCGAGATCATAGAACAGACTCTTCACCCATATTACCGCCTAGCCCTTCATCATCTCAAGTCCCACCTCCCGACATTCCGTCTCCGGAATAGAATCGTCACACCTCTTACTCCACGGGCGCTAGTGGTGGATTATCACCTAGTGGTCGTGATCCCATGGATGGTCGAATATGGATTTATCCTTTGTGTCGGAAGCGTAAGTCGTTAGAAAGATTGATCTATTTTCTATCATAAAGCAAGATATCATAAAGCATTTCATACATTTAAAATGGTATTTTTGCAATTATTACTAGGTTCACTCCTGCTTTGTTTGCACTTTGTTCGGCCAAATCCTTCCTCTCATTCAAGCGAAATTTGACTATCCATGTTACGGTTAGAAAGTTACTCCTAACGAGTTATAAGCAAATGTGCTTTGAAGGCTGGGGTGGTATATCTAATCTCTTATATTTGTATTATATTTAATTGTTTCCTTATGATTTTATTTTTTTAACTTCTTTATTTCTCAATTATGTAGAGAAAATATAAATGGCTGCCCAAACTTGACGATGACGTGAAAAGAATTTGGAATCTAAAATGCCAAGAAATATTAAGAGGAACAATGAAGTCATGAATGAGTTAGAGAGAGTATGGACATCGGAAAAATATTTGAGAATTTGTGAGGTAGGAAAGGCCAATCGAGCGTCTAATAAGGGTGGGACTCAACATAAAGGGGGAGCATTCCTAATTCGAGCATAAGAAGAGGATGGTTAGATTTTATTCTTAATTTATTCAATCATTATTGATTCAAGGCTTCATATAATACATCTTTTAATACCTACAAATGAACGGTTGGGAAGGGAGCCTTGACTTTGAAGTATTCAAAAGACTCATTATAATGAGACAACTAGAGAATTTGCGGACCACCGTGGCTGCAACTCATGTAAGCATATGTTTCATTTATTTGAACTTCTTGTTCTTCATCCATATTGTAGTTATATTGGTTTCATTGCTTTGAAAATAGGATTGGTCATTCAATAAAGATGAAGAGCATTTCATAGGTCAATGATTTTACCATCATTGAACCATATTTGAGCATTTCATGGAATCATGGATTTCTTGAATGTTGTATATTCTTGGTCATTTGAGCTTACGTGGTACTTTGGTTCTTATTATGTAAAGATATTTTTATTGAAAAGATGGAAATGATATTTAACAATGGTTTCTATAGCATGTACTTCATGTGGATAGGATTTTTATGCTTTATGTATATTCTTGGTCATTTGAGCTTCTGTGGTACTTTGGTTCTTATTATGTAAAGATATTTTTAGTGGATCTGCAGGCGGGGAAAGTTTAATCCTTATCATGGAATAGTGAGGTCCAACACATTTTAACATCAACATCCTATAATAGAACTTGGTGATCTGGTTGTTGTTGACAAAGATACTTTTCTTTCTACGTAAATCCTTTTCACGGAAAAATAAATCGGAGAAGGTGTAGATATCACCGTCTCAATATTTTTCGTTTCGAATTAAGCATGCCTAAACTCGAATTGATTTTTGAAAGTTAATATTCTACAATTCTTGTGTCCCTTTTTGCCTCCATAAATTTGGATGATTTCAGAACTAGGATTTCTTGTTAGGTTTTTATTTTGGTATTGCTTCTGCCTGCTATTTTGCCTTCTTGCATTCACTTTCAGGAGAGTCCTGAATGTCATTTCCAAGGTTTGGAGGAAAGAGTATGCTTGGCTAATTTTGTTTCTGGAATTTGAATTATTAAATTGAGATAAGTATGTGAAGAGGTAATTGTGAATGTAGCTGATTGTTTAGATTGATATATTGTGATAATTGATATATTGTGAATGTAGCTGATTGTTTAGATTCTTTCTCCTCGTTCTACTTGTTCGTGTTGTTATAGTTTTAGTCCGAATCGAATAATTCTATGACTGCATAGTTTTTATTTGGGAATTCGACATGGAATCATGGTAATCAATTTGACTTGTGGCATTTGGAAATTCCATCATGTGATGAAATTGGTTGTGAATGTGGGATGGGGGAATTGGGCTCTTGAAGTTCCTATTGGGATCTGTTAGACTTGTTTGTCGAAATCCCATCAAGTATAGTCTCGGTAGCATGTTTGGTTTGGCTATCTCGCCTCAATTTCCGACGCCTCAATTTGCATGTTGGTCTGTTTTTTTATTTTTGGGTACTTATTTTATGTATTGTTTTGCGGGATGAATTTTTGAGGCGAAAAGTCATCAATCACTTCGAGGAGGCGGTGTCCAATCTAATGAAGAAGAGCTCAATTTATGGTTAGAAGTTACCGTGGTAAGACCAAGAAAGGCCGAATCTATGGCCTTGGATCTGAAAACTCATCATGTTGTCTCTTCTACCACAACTTCTTCCATCAATTCTTCATGGGATTTTAACGTTCAAGAAATGCAAACGAAGATGACACAAATGTCGAAAAATATGACCACCTTGTACAAGAGAATGCACAACTTCAACAATCAACCGATTTAATTATGCAAGAGAATGCTCAACGAAAGCATCAACCGATTTAATTATGTCAAAGCATTGCAAGGATTGGGGATTAGGTTACCCACTTTATCTAACCCCGCTAATCAAGGCGCTCCCCCGCAATGAAGACGCTCGAGAATGAACATTAACAATTTTTAGTGTTTATGATACTTGTGACCGAGAACATATATTTTCCCTTTTTTAAGTTGTCTTGTACTTTGAACTTGTGTGGTATTTATCTCTATTAAATATATTAGTTATTTGGAATTTGTTGATTTCTCTAACTATATATATGTGTGATTTAATATAATACTTAGAACTTGAGAACATATAGCTAAGAAATTGGTTAAAAAAATGGTTAAGGAAATTAGTATAGTTTGCCACGGAAGTTCAGGAAGTTTTGTGGAAAATTCTGTGGCCAATTGAGTTAATTGCCACGGAAATTTGCCACGGAATATTGCATGGCAAATTTGCCACGGAATTTCGGTGGCAAATATCCGTGGGTAATCTCACACGGAAGTTTGCCACGGAATATTGCGTGGCAAATTTTGCCACGGAATTTCGGTGGCAAATATCCGTGGGCAATCTCACACGGAGATTTGCCAGGGAATATTGCGTGGCAAATTTTAGCCAGGGAATTACCGTGGCAAATATCCGTGGGAAATTTCACACGGAAATTTGCCACAACAATTCCGTGGCAAAATTTCACCACGGAATTTTCCGTGCAAAATTGTCGGCACGGAATATTCCGTGGCTAATTTACTACGAAAAATTCTGTGGCAAATTCCGTGTCAGATTTTGCCACGAAATGTATTCCGTGGGTAAGTAGCTTTGTCACGGTTTTTTTTCATGGATTATATTCCGTGGGAAATCCATGGCAAAATCTATTTGCCACGGAATTCCGTGGCAAAATTCCGTGGCAAATGAAATTAGCCACGGAATTCCATGGCAAACTTCCGTGGTGATATCGATGCTTTTTTGTAAGTAATTGTAAGTGGAGCTATATACCCAAGAGGGGGTGAATTGGGTATTTTAAAACTTTTCAAAAATGCTGTTTTGAAGCTATAAAAACAAGAGGTAAAAGAGTGAGGGAAGAAGAAGCTGGACACAAGGATTTATACTGTTCGGTCCAACTCTTTGACCTACGTCCATCCCCAAACACTGGGATTTCCACTATCACTCAATTACAATTACACACTCGTACTTAGGATGATCCTCTCCCTAGGACTCACTCCCCTTACAAGTCAATTGTAAACAATCGATACACACTCGTACTCAAGAGTTATCCTCTCCCTAGGACTAACTCCCCCTTACAAGTTGTACTCGATTACAATCGATACCCACTTTGTAAACGAAGGATGCTCCTCAACCTAGGACACACTCCCTTTACAAGTTGTACTCGATTTTCCCAATCTCCAAGTCACCCGACTTGAGATTGTTACAATGAATGATATACACGTAAATAAACTCTCTCTAAGAGTAGATAATGATAATCACTCAAGCTCAATGTATCTCAAGATACTACGTATAAAAACTAAAGAAATAAATATGAGACTTGAATGATTTTCGTCTTCGCAGGTGTGTCTGGTGAAAGGCTTGAATGCAACTCTATTTATACTCGAGATCATTAAATGACCGTTGCTTTCCAAATAGATCCGTTGGAGATGTTCTCCCGGTGTTAGGAGGTGGCTTAGGCACTTTCTCTCCCAATATTCTCTTAAACCAGCTGGCCAAGTAATCAGTGTTGACCTTCTCGCAAATTAATCCGTTGGAGATGCGCTTGCTTGTTGTAGAAAACATTCTTAAATGCTTTGCGTACGTGTTCGTGTGGATTAGCCAAAGTTGTGCAACTTTCGGGTTTTGCTTTTTAAAGTGCCGACGTCACTTTTGCTTTTGCTTTAAACCTTCAATAAACACTCTCTAATTTATCTCAAACTCACCAATAAAGTGGTTAAACATATCTAGGAACATTAGAGATTAATCATAGAAAGTATTAAGATCAAACAAGAAGGTTTCACAGATTCGTAGAATTTGAATTTTTGAATCGCGATGCAAACCCGAGGTTTGTTTTTCCAAACTCGAGTTTGCTCAAGTATTGAATATGGATCTTTGCCTTCGTATGAACCAAACCCGAGGTTTGTATATTTAGGCTCGAGTTTGCTGAACATTAAAAATGAAGTTTCGCTTCTGTCTGGACCAAACCTGAGGTTTGCGTAGAGAACCTGAGGTTTGTAAAATTTGTTCAGGACCAAACCTGAGGTTTGCATATTTAGGCTCGAGTTTGCTGAACATTAAAAATGAAGTTTCGCTTACATGTTCGGACCAAACCCGAGGTTTGCGTAGAGAACCCGAGGTTTGTAAAATTTGTTCGTGACCAAACCCGAGGTTTGCATATTTAGGCTCGAGTTTAGACTTCTATCGAGCAAACCATCGGGTTTTCAAATCAAAACACATTTGATCAAAACACGAACTCGAGTCTATAAGTTAGTGAACTCGAGTTTGACACTATTCATGTCAAAAATTAGTTTTAGCTCTCAAAACACAAACCGGAGGTTCATGGAAGCAAACCTGAGGTTCATGGAAGCAAACCCGAGGTTCATGGAAGCAAACCCGAGGTCAAGTTTATGAAAATCTCATTTGAAAAATTCTTCCCGCCAGAGGTGAACTCGAGTTTGTCTCCACAAACTCGAGTTTACATATTTGTAAACTCTTTGAAACTTTTCTCTCGGAGGTGCGAACCCGAGGTTTAAGAACCGAACCCGAGGTTTATGAAACAAACCCGAGGTTTAAGAAACCGTAGTCTCAAGTTTAAAATGCAAACTTGTGAGTTTTGCCTTCGAAGAGCAAACTCGAGTTTGCCAAATCTAGGCTCGAGTTTGGCGCGATTTAATGTTTTTGGTTGAAAAACAACAAGTTTAAATAATCATTTAGCTTATCCAAAAACATCCATACATTGTTTACAATTGTCGCTTATCATCAAAACACATATAGAACTAACATTCTCCCCCTTTTTGATGATGACAACACTTGTAAACAATCAATTGCTTTCAAAATCGAATTTGATCATTTGAGCAATGAACTGCATTCATAAGATATTAATCAAGTAGAAACCAGAATGTTAAGTAACCATAATGCAAACAACCATAATGCGGTTAAAATGCAATGAACTGCATTCATAAGATATTAATCAAGTAGAAACCGAATGTTAAGTAAGCATCATTAGAGTTTCGAAAGAAAATATGCAATATAATTTCCAAAGCATTGATTGATCCTTCTCATTCTTCTCCCCCTTTGTCATCGCAAACAAGGGTGGATCAATTGGGATATTTGAAGGTGTAGGGATAGGATAAAATCCTTTTCACTCTTCTCCTCCAAATGAAAGTGTAGGAATAAGATCTTGTTGCTTTTGAGATGGAGGGTTAATCTGAGTGGTAGGAATGGATGGCTCGTGTTTAATGGAGGAAGCTTGATCGAGATGCTTGGCCGGTTCGTAAGCCGAGTTAAGCATATCGAGCTTGGTCCAAATGAAGTAGATGCACCAAAACTAGTACCGTATGCGGCTATGGACTGATTTTGCAGAAGTTTGTCCATTTTATCACTTAGGCTCATCATGGTGATCATAAGAGTTGAAATGCTAGCCGTGTGATCTTCAATCTGATTTTTGAGTGCTTCTTGCTCAACTCGAATCCTTCCTAGATGTCCACCATATTGCTATGACCTTTAGTAACCTCGCTCACTAATCTCCCAACTTCTTCTTCTACCTTATCAATTAACTCGTAAATTGCTTTGTCAACAATTTCCTTGATCCTTGTATCAAAATCATGAGGTATAGAAACATGAGAAAGAGGAAGAGCATTCTCGAGCTTCCCGGCCTTGAGAGTAGCCGGTCTTTGATCTTGCCGGCCTTGGAGGAGGAGGAGCTCTTGACCGATCTGATCCTTCTTCCGCATTAATTCTCATTAAGTTGAGGATTGGATTGGATATGTTCTTGGTCGGATTCTGGAGTTTTGGTGGATGCACAACATTTGGAGGTCATTTACTCGGAATCTCGTCAAGGAGGATGAGAGAATTTAGGAGTAGACTCGAGGAAGAATGAAGTGAAGAGAATCAATCAGGTTTTTCAAAAAATATTTTAATCATGACAACCTTGTACTAACCTGGACTTCAAGAGTGTCAGGTGAACTCTTGAATTTCACTTGTGAATTCGAAGTGCATACTTACAAGCTCAAATTCGTGAGTCCTCTGAACTTGGTTGCTTATCCCGACTTGGCCTGGTCTCAAGTTTGCAACTTCATCAACTTTAGAAGGCCATATCTCCCTGGTCTGGACTCCGTTTTGGTCCGTTTAAAGCTTGATGAAAAGCTCTGTGCGTCTAGTTTCATATGCCACTAGTTTTAGCTCAATTGCATGTGTATTTTGTGAGATACACGCAAAATACCGATGCTTGCTCTGCTGTGTGGCGTGAATTGAACTGTCAATTTCCACAATTCATAGCTCCTTCATCTGACCTCCTTTGGACTTCAATTTTATGTCAAAATGACGCATTGGGAGTCTACTCGCATCCAAAATTGATTTCACCTCAATCCGACATCTGGTTTGTGAGATATCATCGAAATACCAGACCTCGCCCGAGCTGAACGTGAAACAGTGGAGCTGAAGTGCTGATGACTGCTTGTGAACTCGAGTTTGTTCACTTATAGGCTCGAGTTTGGCTTTCTTCAGACTTTCATCTCCTCTCTGGTTGTCTCGAGCTCGAGTTTAACTTGGGTAGGCTCGAGTTTGCTCCTCTTGACAGCAAACTTTATCGAATGTCGAGATTTTTAATCATGATAAACATCCTGCATAAAACACATCTAGATTCTCCAATGCTTAAGTTAGTATTCGTTAATCATCAACCACATAACTAACATTAAGTGGAGGCAAGTCACAACTCATTGGGATTTATGATTCCCAAATTTTCTTCTTACAAAACTGAATTGCTTCTAAATGAGCATATTACATTCAAGCATGGGGTGTATCACAAATAATCTTATCCAATTAATTCATAACATTGAACATACAGATAAGCAAATAAGTGATACCAAGAAAATCATTTTTCAATGACAATTTGTAAATACATTCATGTAGGAAAGTATGTCATTGATATGAGTTTTTCATAAACTATGCAAATAGTTTCAAATCTCAAATTTTCTTTCAAATCATGATAGTGCTTTATAAAATTGAGATGTTGGTAATATGAAAACTCATCTTTGAGAATATACTCAGAAAATCAAGGCACTTGCTAATATAATGAAAGTCAATTTCCAACTTTTTGAAATATCATTTGAGTGCAATCAAAACATGCATATTTTCAAAACATTGGAATGCATTTTCCAAACACAGAATGAATTGTAACTCAAAACAAGTTTTTGAATTGTTCATTTCAGAAATCTTAAACTTAGAAAATTATGCACAAATTCACTTGTGATCCATTAGCAATCTGAAAAACATTTTGAAAGTCATAAATGATTGATTGCTTAATGGAATGCATTATTGGACAAGTATTCAATACCCAAATATGAATTTCACATAAGCACAATATAGGGTAAGGTTAGATATCACCGTAATTCCTCTTGTCCTTGTTGAAGCGAGAATTGGCCGAGATGTATTGATGCAAATTCACCATCAACATCGACCATTGTGTCTTCACTTTCTCAAGAGTTGAATAATTTCACCGTATATTTGCTCTCTTGAAAAGCTTTCCTTGATCCTACAATGCTGTATACAATCTTTTTCTCTTTGGTATCCAATCTTGCTTGGATCCAATCATTGTTAGCTTGTAGAGACCAATTTACATGCTTCAAGACTATAATCGCAGAATGATTTGCAAACCCATTGTCTCTTAGGTGTGATTAAAAAAAAGATTGTTACAAGACAAGAGTTTCATGTATTTTATTTGATAAAATCTCTTTTTTGATAAGTTTTTGATTCTTAACCCCTTTATGTCCATTTTCCTTAGAATCAACCCGTACAAACAAACCAACAGATGGACATTTTGGTACCCATTTATGCTTGGGTCCTTCTCGGTTAGTTTGAGCCTTAGGGAAAACATAAGTTCCCTTTGGTACCCATTGGTAATTACCTACAGCTTGCATGAAAACATGAAGAAGTAGCATGGCCTTTATGATTGCAATAGTTGCAATAAGCAAAAGGGTTAGAGGAATGGACAATTTTTGAAAATAGTTCATATAAGATTTTTGTCCATGTTTCTTCTTCCCTTTTTCTTATCAAAATCGTTTTAACCAATGTTTTGTCATTTGTAAACCTTTGTCAATGCGTTAAAATCACTTTGAGCATTTCACTACCTCCAAAAGGAATTTCTCAAGAGTTTTTGTAAGATATAAATTTCTTTTCTCTAAAACACAAAGTTGTCACAAATCTTTAAATCTTTTCGCAATCATTTTCGGAGAATGTTTTCAAAATATTTTCTCTTAAATGTTTTCCAAATAGAAATCTCAAATGAAAAGAAGAAGAAACATTCTGAACTTGTTCTTCCAACAATTTAATTTTCTTCTTGGATGCAATGAACTCTTTTGCTAATTTTCTATATTCGATTATAGTTCATTGAATTCTTAATTCATCATAGGAAGGTTCCCTTAGAAACATTTACCTCATTGTTATTTTCAGGTTGTTCTTCAAAACTAGGCAAACATTTGCTACTCCTTCCTCATCACTTTCTTCATCCGAAGAATCATCTCCCGTATATAAGCTTTCTTCTTGAGGTGGTTGAATCTTGCCTTCCTCTCCTTTTCTTCAGACTTTGAGGGACATTCGTGTTTGATATGACCATGCTTTCCACACTCGTAGCAAATGATTTGATCTTGTTCGTTGCTTGAAGTTCTTCTCTGAAATCTGTCTCTAGAGCCTTGATCTCTCTTATAGAATTTCTTGAATTTTCGTATAAGCATAGCCATCTCTTCATCATCTTCATCTTCCTCAT
Source organism: Acacia acuminata (assembly GCA_019022655.1). Classification (NCBI taxonomy): domain Eukaryota; kingdom Viridiplantae; phylum Streptophyta; class Magnoliopsida; order Fabales; family Fabaceae; genus Acacia; species Acacia acuminata. Next base: position 168,058 of record JAFJYI010000435.1, on the reverse strand, counting down.
TGGGTTTCTCTTTCACAAAGATTCAAAACAATACCAAACTTTCTATCATCTTTGATATTATCTAAGCCCTTCTTGAATTTGAGCTTGCCTTCATATTCGATAAGCTTCCAAATAGAGCAAATACGATTGCATTGATTCTCCACGGGCTTCCTCGATCGCTGTGACTTTGGCTTCCCATTCTTTAGTAAGAATATTCAGAATTTTCTTACTTGAACCGATTGATCATACTCCTTTCCCCGGGCAAAGCAAGTTGATTAATCGATGGGTAAACCTCAACCGAAATTCGCCAATAGATTCGTCGGGCTTCATGCGCATAAGATCATATTCGGTCATAAGAGTATTGACCCGATTTTGCTTGACTCAATTTGTTCCTTCATGAGCTATCTCAAGAGCTTCCCACATAGCCTTTTGCAGATGGTAAGGTGCAAATACGAAAGTATTCTTGTTGACTTAGAGCACTTTGAAGCATAGGGACAGCCTTGCTGTTGAGTGTGACATTTCTTCTGTCATTCTCATCATATTCTTCTTCTAGCTTAGGAACTCTAACTCCATCTTCAATGGTTGATGGCTCATAATCTCCTCTTTCAAATACTCTCCAGAGACCATACTCTTGTTGCCATGATGAAAACTTTGAACTTTTGCTTTCCGAAGGAGTAATGCTCTCCATTGAAACCGGGTGGTTCTGTGATAGAAGCTCCATCGGTAAGATACCTTCCATACTGATCCTTCTCGAGATGTTAAGCTCTTTTGAGAAGACCTTGCTCTGATACCAAATGTAAGTGGAGCTATATACCCAAGAGGGGGTGAATTGGGTATTTTAAAACTTTTCAGAAATTGCTCTGTTTTGAAGCTATAAAAACAGAGGTAAACAGAGTGAGGGAAGAAGAAGTTGGACACAAGGATTTATACTGGTTCGGTCCAACTCTTTGACCTACGTCCAAATCCCCGAAACACTCGGGATTTCCACTATCACTCAATTACAATTACACACTCGTACTTAGGATGATCCTCTCCCTAGGACTCACTCCCCCTTACAAGCTGTAATTGTAAACAATCGATACACACTCGTACTCAAGAGTTATCCTCTCCCTAGGACTAACTCCCCCTTACAAGTTGTACTCGATTACAATCGATACCCACTTTGTAAACGAAGGATGCTCCTCAACCTAGGACACACTCCCTTTACAAGTTGTACTCGATTTTCCCAATCTCCAAGTCACCCGACTTGAGATTGTTACAATGAATGATATACACGAAATAAACTCTCTCTAAGAGTAGATAATGATAATCACCGAAGCTCAATGTATCTCAAGATACTACACGTATAAAACCGAAGAAATAAATATGAGACTTGAATGATTTTCGTCTTCAAAGGTGTGTCTGTTGAAAGGCTTGAATGCAACTCTATTTATACTCGAGAGATCATTAAATGACCGTTGCTTTCCAAATAGATCCGTTGGAGATGTTCTCCCAGTGTTAGGAGGTGGCTTAGGCACTTTCTCTCTCCAATATTCTCTTAAACCAGCCGGGCCAAGTAATCTGTGTTGACCTTCTGCAAATTAATCCGTTGGAGATGCAGTTGCTTGTTGTAGAAAACATTCTTAAATGCTTTGCAGACGTGTTCAGGTGGATTAGCCAAAGTTGTGCAACTTTCTGGGTTTTGCTTTTTAAAGTGCTGACGTCACTTTTGCTTTTGCTTTAAACCTTCAATAAACACTCTCTAATTTATCTGAAACTCACCAATAAAGTGGTTAAACATATCTAGGAACATTAGAGATTAATCATAGAAAGTATTAAGATCAAACAAGAAGGTTTCACAGATTCGTAGAATTTGAATTTTTGAATCGATGCAAACCCGAGGTTTGTTTTTCCAAACTCGAGTTTGCTCAAGTATTGAATATGGATCTTTGCCTCGTATGAACCAAACTCCGAGGTTTGTATATTTAGGCTCGAGTTTGCTGAACATTAAAAATGAAGTTTCGCTTAATCGGACCAAACCTGAGGTTTGCGTAGAGAACCTGAGGTTTGTAAAATTTGTTCAGGACCAAACCTGAGGTTTGCATATTTAGGCTCGAGTTTGCTGAACATTAAAAATGAAGTTTCGCTTCTGTCTGGACCAAACCTGAGGTTTGCGTAGAGAACCTGAGGTTTGTAAAATTTGTTCAGGACCAAACCTGAGGTTTGCATATTTAGGCTCGAGTTTAGACTTCTATCGAGCAAACCATCGGGTTTTCAAATCAAAACACATTTGATCAAAACACGAACTCGAGTCTATAAGTTAGTGAACTTTTGCGAGTTTGACACTATTCATGTCAAAAATTAGTTTTAGCTCTCAAAACACAAACCGGAGGTTCATGGAAGCAAACCCGAGGTTCATGGAAGCAAACCCGAGGTTCATGGAAGCAAACGAGGTCTCAAGTTTATGAAAATCTCATTTGAAAAATTCTTCCGCTGAGGCAACTTGAGTTTGTCTCCACAAACTCGAGTTTACATATTTGTAAACTCTTTGAAACTTTTCTCTCGGAGGTGCGAACCCGAGGTTTAAGAACCGAACCCGAGGTTTATGAAACAAACCCGAGGTTTAAGAAACTGTAGTCTCAAGTTTAAAATGCAAACTTGTGAGTTTTGCCTCCGTCGCAGCAAACTCGAGTTTGCCAAATCTAGGCTCGAGTTTGGCGCTGATAGAATGTTTTTGGTTGAAAAACAACAAGTTTAAATAATCATTTAGCTTATCCAAAAACATCCATACATTGTTTACAATTGTCAGTTATCATCAAAACACATATAGAACTAACAGTAATAATATTTTTTCAATATTCTTTCAAGGTTTTCATTTTTCACTATCATGACTTAATATCTCAACTAATTAAATTGTTAAATTGTGATTCTTAGGTTCAAAGCAAACTCAGCAACATGATCTCGTAGAATACTTGTGGAATAATATTTTTCTTAAGCTATCTCACGAAGAGATCTTGGAAGATATAAGGGGACCTCCGCATGTTGCATTTAATGCTGTAAAAGCTGGGAATTTTAAGTTTCTAGAGCGGCTTATAAATACCTATCCTTATTTGATATGGGAAGTAGATGAAGAAGGACGAAGCATAATTCACGTTGCAGTGTTGAGTCGGCAAGCTGATGTCTTCAACTTCACACGTGGCATAATCAAAGGTATAATAGTACAATATAAAGATAAAGATGAAAACAATTTATTGCACATGGCGGCAAAATTATCGTCAGAGTATCAGCACAACTTAGTTTTTGGGGCAGCATTTCACATGACTCTTGAGTTACTATGGTTTGAGGTATGTTGTTACATAAATATTTAATCTTTTTCTGCTATTTACAAAATACACATGCACAAGCACACGTGCATGCGGACATTCTTACCATTTAGAAATAATTTTCATAGCTTGTAATGGTATAACTTATTACATATTTACTATTTTATATTGATGGCATACTATATCCATATCCTTTAACATGATAGGCGGTGAAGAAGATAGTGCCGCCCTCATTCATAGAGAAGAAGAATAGAAAAGGCTTGACTCCTCAAGAAGTATTCACAAAGAATCACCAAAGATTGGTGCACAAAGCGCAGTTATAGACAGAGAAAACAACCGAATGTTGCATGGTTGTTACCGCCCTTATCACTACTGGAGTGTTTACTGCTACATTTAGTATACCAGGTGGCGTTGATGACAAGACAGGAAGCCCTAATTACTTGGTGGATGAGAAAAAGTGGTTCATGATATTTTCTATATTTGATGCGATTGCATTGATATCATCCTCAACTTCCATATTTATTTTCTTCTCCATCCTCATCTCACGCCATGCAGAACATGATTTTCATTACATGTCATTGCCCATGAAGTTGATATGTGGATTGATCACATTATTGATCTCCATAATAAGCATGATGATGACATTTAGTAGTGCATTCATCATGTATTTTAATACCAAAAACCAAAGCCATGGCTCTCATCACAATAGTGGTTTGAAGTGGGTTCCTATTTTCATTTGTGTGCTGGCATTTATCCCCATACCCTTATTTGTATATCTGCTTTGGCCTTTGGCCACTCTGGAGAGATATAGCTAAATTAACCAAATTTTATTGGAATCTTTCTCATCCCAGGAAAAATATGTTGCCCTCGATAGAGCGTAGATGCTGATGGATCTTAAATAGATCTTTTTATGCAGGCATCTTTCAATTTGTTGTTGACCGGCGACTGCCAAGACCTCTATATCTTCTCACATCATGTTTTGCTAACACTTGTTATCAAGGGTTTGTACTTGATGGGAGATTGTGTTGTCACTACTACAAAAAACATCAAAAACGTCCTAAATTTGACCCATATAACGTCCTTTTTTCTAGGGACGTCTCGTGAGGCGTAGTAAAAAAAAACTTTTGGAGACCTGAATTTAATTCAGGTCGTCTTACATTAGACAACCTGAATTTAATTCAGGTCGCCTAATGTAAGACGACCTGAATTTAAATTCAGGTCGCCTTACTGCTTTTTTTTAAAAAAAAAAAAAAAAAACCCCAACGGGGTTGGCCATAGAAGAACAAATCAAAAATCAAATTCCGTAAATTCCAAAACCAAAGAAGAACAAGAAAAGAACACAAAGAGAGTAATCAAAACAAAGACAACAAGGAAGATACAATGAAAAAAAATAAAAATAAAAAACTAACAAGTAACTAAAATGGAAGGAATAAGGAACAATAATGCAAAAAACAGAGAAATTTCAGATCTGCAAGAGATTTGGTGTTCATAGTATCGTCTTGGAGCCACAAGGAGATTTCCGGATCTGCAAAAATTGGTGCCCTCTCGGATCTAAAAAATCAACAAGAGTTAGATCTAAAAAAACACTTACTAGCGGTAGCGTTTTTTGATGAAATCGATGGTGACTCTTGTTCCGAAGTGCGAGATTACTCGTCTCTCATTGCTCGGTCTCCTCGCCCACGGATCGAAGAGTGTTGAAGGAGTAGGAATAGATCGAAAGAGAAGATGGGGTGTAGAGGAGAGAAGAGGAAGGCATATGTGCAGATCGAAAATGAGAAGAGGATGGCGTACGTGGGGGAATTAAATGGTGTGCGAGAGGAGAGAAGGGATAAATGAAATTAAAAAATTCATTTTAGGCGACCGCATTGGTATTCGGGTAGTCTAAAAGTAAATTTTAGGCGACCTAAATTGGTATTTAGGTAGTCTAAAGTCAATTTTCAAGAGTTTTTTGGAGCTAAAAAAAATCCTAAATGGCGCCAAAAATTTCATTTTAAGGCGACTGAATTGGTATTTAGGTAGTCTAAAGTCTCAATATCAATTTTCAAGAGTTTTTTGGAGCCAAAAATATCCTAAATGGCGCCAAAAATTTCATTTTAGGCGACTCCGAATTGGTATTTAGGTAGTCTAAAATCTCAATATCAATTTTCAAGAGTTTTTGGAGCCAAAAAAATCCTAAATGGCGCCAAAAATTTCATTTTAGGCAACTGAATTGGATTTAGGTAGTCTAAAGTCTCAAAAAAAAAATTTAGACGACCTAAATTGATATTTAGGTAGTCTAAAGTCTCAAAAATGATATCAATTTTCAAGAGTTTTTGGAGCAAAAAAATCCGCAAATAATTCATTTTAGGCGACTGAATGCAATTCGGAGTCGCCCAAAATCCGAATTTAGGGGACCCGAATGCAAATCCAAAATTGGCGACTGAATTGATTTCAGTCGCCAATGCTAAAAAAAATTAAAAAAAAACAAACCCACTTACGGCACCAAACAAATAAATTTTATTCTAAAAAAAACCTAAATTCAAATATAGGCGACACGAATTCAATTCGGTCGCCTAAATTCAAGAGTTTTTGGAGCCAAAAAAATCCTAAATGGCGCAAAAATTTCATTTTAGGCAACCTGAATTGGATTTAGGTAGTCTAAAGTCTCAAAAAAATTTTAGGCGACCTAAATTGGTATTTAGGTAGTCTAAAATCTCAAAAATGATATCAATTTAAGAGTTTTTTGGAGCCAAAAAATCCTAAATGGCGCCAAAAATTTCATTTTAGGCAACCTGAATTGGATTTAGGTAGTCTAAAGTCTCAAAAAAAATTTTAGGCGACCTAAATTGATATTTAGGTAGTCTAAAGTCTCAAAAATGATATCAATTTTCAAGAGTTTTTGGAGCCAATTCATTTTAGGCGACTTTAATGCAATTCGAGTCGCCCAAAATCCAAATTTAGGCGACACGAATGCAATTCAGTCGCCTAAAATCAAAATTGGCGACTTTGAATTGATTTCGGTCGCCAATGCTAAAAAAATTAAAAAAACAAACCCACTTACGGCGCAAACAAATAAATTTTATTCTAAAAAAAAATTATTCCAATTTGGGCGACTGAATTCAATTCGGTCACCTAAATTCAAATATTGGCGACCAATTCAATTCAATGTCACCTAAGGCTCATTTTCCTTTCATATATTTACAAGAATGCCACTGTCTTCATTTTTTACTTCCTATTTTTTAATAAGGACGTTTTTTAGGGTAGTAATATCCAATTTTTGTAGTAGTGTGTTAGTGAGATTGTTCATCTATTTGTTGTTTGTTTGATAATTCCATGAGAGTTTGTATTATTATTTGAATTCGTGTATGTCTATTCCGATTAAGGTTTGTCCAGATCTTCCTTTGACATCCACTCTTCTTTTGTATCTAGAGAATGATGAGGCCAAAGTCGTACTGGCTATCAATTTAACTACGTTATTAAAGACAAAAGGAAAAAGGGAAAATTACGTGTAGGTCCCAAGGATCAGAAATAATTACAAAAAAGTCCCTTGAAATCACCAAATTACATATAAGTCCCAAGGGACTTTTTGATATTATTTGTATTAGCAATAGAAAAATGCTAGACTTACAATAGGAAATGCTATATTTAAAGCAAATTTTAAAATCTAGGCATTTAAAACAGAAAAGGCCATATTTACAACAACATTTAAACATCTAGATTTTGAACATAGAGAGGTCATTTACAATAGAAAAAAGACTATATTTACAACAGAAATGCTATATTTACAACAAAATTTAAAATATAGCCATTTACAACGAAAAAACCATATTTATAATAACATTTAAAAAACCTGGATTTTGAACGTAGAGAGGTCATTTATAACATAAAAAGGCTATATTTACAACAGAAGTGCTATATTTACAACAAAGTTCAAAATCTGGCCATTTACAACAGAAAAAGCCATATTTATAACACGATTTAAAAACCTGGATTTTTTTCGTACAAATAATATCAAAAAGTCCTTGGGACTTCTATGTAATTTGGTGATTTCAAGGGACTTTTTTGTAATTATATCTATTCCTTGGGACCTGAACATAATTTTCCCAAGAAAAAAACCTGCACTAGAATGGAAGATATTATTCTCTAAAGCTTGTATATGACTATTATTATCGACCATAAATTATGGTTACGAACCGTTATATAAACGGGGGCTATCTCTGCTTGGCACAGATAAATGATGGTTTTGAACTGTAATTTATTCAATATCTATTATAATGATTCTAATATAACACCAATCATGTATTGAGGCTTAGTAAGACAATAATATATATGATGAAGGAATAATAAAAAATGGGCTCACTTAAACAACAGTACTCCATATTTGTCCATATATAATGGTTTTTTTGTGTGGATATTTAACGGTTTTCAATCATTAAATATCCTAGCATCAAATATTCATACATAACGGTTTCTAACCATTAAATATTGGGCAATATATTTTATGGTTTTTCAAATAAAACCGTTACATATAGGGTAGTATATTTAATGGTTGTAAGACAATGACTGTTAAAGATAACAATCTATATTTAGTGGTTGTTTACTAAAAACCGTGATATATTATATCACTACTACAAAAATTGGATATTACTACCCTAAAAAACGTCAGAATTAAAAAAACAGGTAGTAAAAAATGAAGGCAGTGGCATTCTTGTAATTATATATGAGGAAAATGAGCCTTCAACATCCCGAAAAGAAGTTTAGGACTTCTAAAATTGATTTTTTGCGTTCTAACATTTTTTTAAGGACGCTTTAATTGCTTCCCGCCATAAGAAATATGAGAATTTTTTCTTTGGCACCATGGTATTTAATTTCTTTTGGAATAAAATTCATTTTTGTCGTCCTGAATATATTTCAAGACGCCTAAAATCTAACTAATTACCTAGCGCTAAGGAAAAATATGGGAATATTTGTCTAGCGCCATGAAATATTTGTCTCAGCGCCAAGGAAAAATATGGGAAATATTTATTAGGCCGGAGTTTTTGAAAATAAGCGACGATTGTATTTCGGTCGCCTAGTTTTTGAAAAGTGGCGACGATTGTATTTCGTGCTTGTTTTCAAAAAGTGGCAACTTGATTAAATTTCGGGCCGCTTATTTTCGAAAAGTGGCGACTGAATGTAGTTCGGTCACCTATTTTTTGAAAAATTGGCGACGATTATATTTCAGTCGCTTATTTTTGCAAAGTGGCGACTGAATCTAATTTCAGTCGCCAATATTCAAAATAAAACCTAAATGACCACTCGGATCCACCAAACTCCTCACCCGCGTGATAGAAACCCTTCATCATTTCCCTCTTGCGGCCACGTTCACATCTCCACCTCCTTCCCCAAATCCGGCCTTACCATCTTCGTTTTTCGCGGCGTCTCCTCCTCTCCACCTCCACCGCGCGCGCAAATCGACCAGTGCTTCCAACTCCGGACCACGTACTCCACCTCAGATTTTCTCTTCCAGTCGACCTCCACTCCATCTCCATAGTCGCCTCTCCTGCGGCGTCTCTGTGTGCGTGCCCCCGCGTCACCTCGTCATCAAGCCTTCTTCCTTCAGGTATGTTTCCCTCCTTCCTTAAGAATCAGCTGGAATGGAGTACACGAAACATAAGAAACATGGATTGGAGCATTTGGGTAATTATCTTGTTTGCAATCGATGTTTGTCAGTACAGTTGTGCTTTGCCCATTGACTAAGCGTTTCTGTTTTCTGCCGTATTGACTAACCTTGATGAATTGCTCATGGATATACATGCTATTGTGCAAACAAGTTTCTTACATTGGGGGAATTCTTAATACCCTGTATCTTATGGTGTTTCTTATAGTCAACACATGTATTTTTCCCTTTGTCATGCAAGTAATCATCAACAAGCATTAGAATATTTTTGCAGCTACATTAACAGTGTTGTTGTATAAAACTAAATCCAATGTTTTTTAAAAGTGTTGTTGTCTTTACGCAAAGGCTTCATACAGTTGATTAGAGTTATTGACTTGCCTGTATTGTTTGTGAGGATGCCTAGAACAAACTTGTCAAAATGAATGAATGAATGAAACTAAACCGTGTGCTTATAATCACAAGTTAGAGTGGGGTATATGCGTTCATAATTTTACATAGGGCTTTAAATAAGCTCTATATTATACACACACACATATTATTTATTCTTTAGTAAAGTTCATGGACTGGCATGATGATTAAAATAGTAACTTTAATAGTGATTGGTGCATTCTTTCAACTATATTGCTGTCGTTGCTACAATGGTCTAACATTATTTTGTCTTCTTTTACCTAGCGCAAAGAAATTATGTAGTATTCACTTGAGAGCCAAACAGTTCAAAGTAACTACAACGGTCTGTCATATACATTTGAAAAGAGAGAATTAAGGCCAACTAAATTAGATTTACTCAGAGCGTGTATTGATTTTAGTATGGGTTGTTATCCTTCCTTTAGCCCTTAAAATAAGGCATATTTAAAAACTTGATCTTAGACAATCCTAGACTTCAAACCCTCTTGATGAAACCAAAAATAAAAATTATTTACTAAAGCCTAAAGTAAGCTAGTATGAGTAGTATCAATTGTCTATCAAAGTACCTTGGTTATCCAAAAATTTATCCACCGATTTAACACATCCATTGGTACTCCAATAACAACTGTGAGGTTTTTAGAGGTCGAACTGAAAATAAAGAATATAAAATTATTTCACACATTAAAACAAAAGAATACCGGTATTACAATGTATACCTCGTTTGATCTTGAAATTGCATGATGATAGATGCATGAATAGGAGCCACAGTGAATTGCATTACCCTATATTGAAACAAAGCAATTCTACCCGAAAAATTGAATACAATTAAGTTACCCCGTCTTCAAACCGCAACTCCACAGTGAATTGAATTACCCTGTCTTGTCATTTATTACCTGTATTGTTGTGTGCATTTTATTGCACTTTAGCAATTGATCTTCTTGCTGTGTTTCTTAGAGCTCCTTAGTACTTTGAAGTCAAAAGTATTTTTCTCTATAGTGTATCCGGGCTTGCCGAGATGGTGCACTTAGGAGAATCATTTTGATAGCATCCAGAGGTTCTTTAAGGTGAGAATATAAAATTATTTTTATATGTTCTTAGCGCACTTTATAGCATCTAGTAATGAACTTGCATTTAGTTATTCATGCCATCAATGATTGACAGGGACTTGCTATTAATCAAGTTGGAATTGGAACAGATTGGTGTTAGGGGATTTAGTTGATAAATATTGATCTTATACCGACTACTTGCTAGTGACTTGGCCACGACAACAACCCACAAGAGCTTGAGGGGTCCTAGGGTAGGTATTTTTAATCATGTTCCTTTTGTCATACAATTATTCCCTCTCATATGTTAGTTTGAATAATTCTAATGTTGTCTTTAGGTTGAATAGAGCAAATAAATTTCAAGAAGAGGAATTTAAAGTTGAGGTAATTATAGTTAAATATTGTTTTTTTGTTGATGTGCATTGAACTAGGTAAACTTTGTAGTCTGGATAATGATGCTTAGATGTCCATAATTTATAGTTTATGGCTTAGACAACTTAGATATATTTTAGTTTTTTGTATTGATGAAATTATTGGATTTAATAGCTAATATTTTCTAAATTGCCTTAGTTAGTAAGTTTTGTTGAATTAAGTTGAAATGGTTTGTTGTTGAAATTTTGGGATGTCTTACTTGTTGAGGGGAAATCTTTGTCGATTTTTTTTTTTTTTTTTTTTTTTACAAGATTGAGAAAAAAGTATGTCATTCTTGAAATTGTTATGAACTTGACTGTTGTTGGAAATGTCTTAGGTGATAATAAAATGGGTCATAGTTGGATGAATGCTTTGAGAACTAGTGAAGAATATGAGAATGGGGTGGAAGAGTTTATTGAATTTGCTAGAAGGAATGTGGCTACAAAAAATGGGATGTACTTTTTGTTGTCCATGTGTTAATTGTTTAAATGGGGTTCGAAGGGATATTGCTGATATAAGGGACCACCTAATTTGTGATGGAATCAACCTTCGATACACAACGTGGATATGGCATGGTGAGGAGGTAACTCCCAGTGCATCCTACGAAAATGAAGTTGAGGTAGATGATGATGGAATGGAGAGAATGATTCATGATGTTGAGGTCGAATCCTTTGCACAACCGCATGAATATGATAGCGTGCGGAGTGATGCGAGACACCTTTGTTCCCTGGGTGTACTAAGTATACACGGTTGAATGGGACCTTACATTTGGTCAACTTAAAGGCAACATGTGGGTGGACTCGATAGCGCTTTCACATCGTTGCTTGAATTGTTGTGTGATATGTTGCCGATAATAATGTACTTCCAAATCGTATGTATGAGGCCAAGAAAATCTTATCTACGATGGGTATGGAGTATAAAAAGATACACGGTTGCCTAATGACTCGCATATTGTACAAAAATGAGTATGAAGGCCTTAGTAATTGTCCGAAGTGTAAAACTTTCACGATACAAAGTGAAGAAAGGTGGTGGTTCTGGAGATCACATACAAAAAGGCAACCTTTGAAGGCCTTGTGGTATATTCCCATAATTCCTCGGTTTAAGCGTCTGTTTACTAGTGAAGCAACAAAGAAAGAAGTTGAGATGGCATTCGATGAGAGAATATCCGATGGAAAATATCTACGGACACCTACGACTCTCTCCAATGGAAGAAAATAGACGAAATGTTAGCGCAATTTGGCATTGAGCCAAGAAACCTTCTACTGGGGCTTTGTACAGATGGCTTCAATCCGTATCGAACTCTTAGCAGTACCCATAGTGCATGGCCGGTTCTCCTTGTAATATACAACTTACCTCCCGGCTATGTATGAAACGCAAGTATGTGATGCTTTCTATGATGATTTCGGACCAAAACAAATGGTAATAATATCGATGTGTACTTGGCACCTTTGGTTGAGGATTTGAAGAAGTTGTGGGAGGAAGGCATAGATGTGTTTGATGCATATAAGAAGGAGTCCTTCAAGTTGCGTGCAATGATTTTTACCACGATCAACGACTTTCCTGCATACGAAAATTTGTCTAGGTACAGTGTGAAGGGGCATAAAGCATGTCCAATATGTGAAGCTGACACAAACTTCCAGCAATTAAAGCATGGAAAAAAAGGTCTACCTCGGTCACAGGAGGTTTCTTGATCGGTTCCACCCATATCGTAAGTTGAGAAAGCGTTTTAACGGCTTACCGGAGCATAGAACGGCTCCAAAGGCATTAACCGGAGAGGAAGTGTATAGTCGGGTGATGCATATCAATGTCACATTGGGTAAGCAGAAAAAGATTGCGGGTGAGAAGAGTATATGGAAGAAGAGATCAATTTTCTTTGATCTTCCATATTGGCGTAGTCTTGATGTGAGACACAGTCTTGATGTGATGCATGTGGAAAAAATGTTTGCGATAGCCTTGTAGTACTCTTTTGCACATACCGGGGAAGACTAAGGATGGAATTAGTACGAGACTAGACCTGGTTGATATGGGAATAAGAGAACGGTTACATCCACGAGTAATGGAAGATGGTAAGAGGGCATACACGGAGCGGCAGCTCATACACTATCAAAAGCGGAGAAAAAAGTTTATGTGGGTGTCTATATGACATTAAGGTTCCACAAGGATATTCTTCAAATTTGAGAAGGTGTGTTTCAATGGACGATTTGAAGTTAGTGGGAATGAAGTCTCATGATTATCATGTGTTGATGCAACAACTATTACCAAGTAGCTATTAGGGGCATTATGAAAGATGAAGTGCGGACCACTATAACAAAATTGTGTATTTTCTTTAATGCTATATGTAACAAAGTCATTGACATTGAAAAGTTTGATGAATTGGAAAATGAGGGTTATATTATTTTGTCCCAACTAGAGATGCATTTTCCTCCTACATTTTTCGATATAATGGTGCACCTGATAGCGCACTTGGTAAGGGAGGTAAGGCTCGGTCCAGTTTACCTAAGGTGGATGTACCCTTTCGAGCGATACATGAAGATCTTAAAAGGGTATTCTAAAAATCCTTATCGACCGGAAGCCTCAATCGTTGAGAGATATGTAGTGGAAGAGGCTATGGAGTTCGTAAAGATTATCTATCGTGGGGCGACGTTACAATCTCGCATGATAAGGGGATAAGTGAGGAACTCGAGGAATCAAACTAAAGAATATGCTTCGTGCGGAGGTGTCGCAAGCACACCAGTACATCTTGAATAATACGGAAGAAGTTAAACCATACATTGATGAACACGAAAGAGTTTGAAGAATATGAATCCAAGGAAGAATGACATGCAGATAGCTAATGAGCAAAAGAAGACATTTATAAAGTGGTTCCGGGAGAAGGTATTGCACGAGACCGGTGTGTCGGCTACAATCGAGTGGTTAGCCCAGGGCCTTCTTATCAAGTCATCACTTGGACAGTTATGATATCAACGGATATTCTTTCTACACAAAAGACCAAGATGACAAGTTCTATGCAAAACAAATGGAGTGATGGTTGAAGCTGAATCCATGCACTTTCCAAGTTCGAAAGACAAAAACCCGGTGTTAGCATCAATGGCCTATTATGGAGTTATTGAAGAAATATGGGAGATGAGCTACACCAAGTTCAAAGTTGCTTTATTTAAATATAAGTGGGTTACCAATAATGCTGTTGTAATAGATCCTAAATTTGGATTTGTCTCAAGTTGATCTTCAAAGACTTGGTCATAGAGACGAGCCATTCATTCTAGCAAGCCGGGCGAAACAAGTGTTTTATGTTACGCACTCGCAAATAACAAAATGTCCATTGTACTTCAAAGTAAAAAACAGACGTATGGTGAAGAATCCTTGAACCTGGACGATACACTCCTTTCACAACAAATCCACCTACAACACGTGAAGTAGAATTGGTAGATGATGAAGAATATGCTCCAAGGAAGGATCATTCGAAGGAATATGGGAAACCATATAAAGTAAGATCTTAAGTTATGAAAAAGTCCTATGTTATTTTTATGTACGGTTTAACATGTTAGTTCATTTTATTCATTTGTTTATTATTTAATAATAACCCTATCTAACATTATTCATTTATCTTTGATGAACAGGAATATGTCTAGCTCGACGAGTCGTCGGGTGATAGTGGGAATGATGTACCGTGGTGAGAAAGAGTAGAGGTAGCACACATATGGGTGCGTTAATTGCATGTCGTGATGGTCAGAAAAAGAGGCTGCATGTGGAGTTCGATGCCAATATGAATCCAATTGGTCAAGAGGAAGACAATTTCATTAGCTACGTAGGCTATCTGGCTCGAAGCAAAGTTCGCATTGTATTCTCTCATTGGAAGTTGGTTCCTCCTAAAACGAAGGAGTTGATCTGGGCACAACTTTTGGTATCTCACTTTCGATATCTTCGCATTTGTATCTTTAGTTTTATTACTTGATTTCTTTCATATCTTCTCTTTTACCTTGCAAAACGTATGATGTGCCTAACAATAAGGCCATGTACAAGCATTGGATGGGCGAGGTTCGTCTACGTTGGAAAGACTTTAAGAACAAGCTCACTAGAAAGTATATTCGAGGGGTAAATAGGGACAAGGACCCATGTCGACTATGATTACATTTCTCCGCAGGACTGGAGGGAGTTTGTGGCGTCACGCCGAATCTTGAATTTCTTGTAAAATTTCTTTCATATCTTATCTTTTAGTTGAATCTATTTGACATCGAAGGCTCGGTTTTATTTGTTTTCGTGTCACAGGGAAAAAAGTCGCCCAATAGAGAGAGGCAAGCGAGAAATAAGTATCCGCATTGCATGTCCGAGGTGGCTATAAGAAGCTTGAACGGAAGCCGATAGAAGAAGAGTTGCGAGAGAATGAAGGAAGCTACCGAATCCGATCCTTCCAATGTTATCCAGCCCCGAGCGTCCTCCTCATCACAAAAAATGGATAGCAAAAAGGAAGAAGGGTGACAAATACGTTAATGAAGATGTGGCGAGGTTGCCTTAAAGATTGTAAGTAGTTAAATTAAAAATATTAAATAGCCTCTCGTTGTTTCATACTTGTAGAGTTTAGTTACTATTTATGAAAAATCCTATGATACGTAATGCACTTGAGCAAAGAAAGCGGCCAAGGTTCATTCACGCCGGGTACACGGATGGACATTTTGTCCACGGCGATTGGGAAGCCTGATTACCTTGATGCTGTTCGTGGGGAGCCGAGGGGAGTTAGTGTCGCGAAATATTTTGGATGGCGTTCGAGTTGTTCGCATGACGATGACAACCCTAGTCCTCAGCTTGTAGCCAAAATTCGAGCATCCCTCGTAGATGAGGTTATGGCACAACTATGGGGTGAAATGAGGTAGATGATACAAGGGAAGGTAAATACGCAACCTTCAAACCAGGAATCCCCTACCTTCCCAAGCAGAAAGAAAGTTTTCACGCTCCAGATGTACCTATTGGCGAACCTTCTCATCACTCTCCAGATGTACTTATTGGTGAGCCTGGTGAGCCTTCTTACACTCCACAGGGGGGACAGCCCTGCACTCTATATTTGGATGACCCACACCGGCGTATTGTTGCCGATGGTCTTGTTTACCCAGAACAAACCACACACCACAATATGCAAATTCCACAAGACCAACGTAGGGTGACTCGACAAGTGTGCGAGAGGGGAAGAAAAGACAGCCCATCCCGATTGTTGATGAGGAGGTTCCCATGCTAGACGCCGCCACCACATCGTTCATCCTTTGGCCACATCATCTTATTGAGGTGGGGACCACACCTCCAATGGTAGGAAATACATTACGATTGACGATGAGTAGGGTTTAGGATTGATTTTCATTGCTAACCCACTCATAATCTGTTTATTATGTTTTCATAGCATGAACAAGCAAGCGATTTCCATACTTATCATAGTGCGAGAGCTCTACAAGGACATCGTCTCTATCGGCTTGATGCGTCCGAGCATTGTCTGCAAGTGCACAAGACATATCCGATATCAATTGACAAGAAAGATTTGACAGAGTTTATGCATATGGACTTGTTTAGATATACAAAGGGCTTCAACTTGCAATCTTGTAAGTTTTTTTTTTTTACCCTTTAATTATGTCAATACTCTTTTTTTAGTTTAATATATTCAACAACACTTATCATTTTATTTCGATCATAGTGTCTGCCGCTTACGACATATGCAAAAAGGGAGACCGATTGGATTCGTATGGATTCTCATGTCCTGGATCCACAACTTCGGCTCGTAATATCTTAGCCGGGAGGGCCATTTATGTTGGTTTAACAATGGGCGACATAAAATTGTCTTGTTATCTAGCGCCAATACATGAAAGGTGCGTATTTTTTTGTCTATATAAGATTTTTAAGGATAAAATGCTTTTTTTTATCTTAGTTTAATATTAATATGTATATGTTGTAGTGGTCATTGGACCTCGTGTGTTGTTTGTCCCGCCAAGAACGCATGTTATTGGTTCGATTCCATAGGTGGCGACCAACCGAGGATATCAAAAACATGTTTGCCGAGTAAGTAAATTTTTGTCTAAATCATCGATTCTTTTTTTAAATGAATTGTTTTCATGTCTCGTAATTTCCATTTTAATGATAGGGGTCTTAGGACATATAGACATGATTGCCGGAGCACGAGAGCGGGTGGACCGAAGTGGTTTTATCCGAAGGTAAGTAGTTTCAATTCAAGTTTTTTCGAGACACGGTAGCTTTTTTAACAATTTGTTTTTGATTTATAGTGCCATCACCAACCAGGGAACACCGAGTGCGGATACTACGTTATCGCTTGGATGCAATCTATCGTTTCCACCGGACGTACTTCATCGGCTTACAAAACGTACGTAATGCTCCGTGATCCTCAAATGATGATATTTTTTGTTGTGGTACTTCAGTTGTTAATTATACCTTGTTTTCCAATTTACGCTTTTTCGTCGAGGATTCGTACTCACGGGATGACATCGATTCGGTTCAAGACATGATGGCTAGATATCTTCTTGAACATGGCTCAATGTGAATATATAGGCAAGTCATTACTTGTTAGGGTGATTGTCATTGTGAAACTTATTAAGTCTGTGCCGATTTCGGTTTCGTAAATTATTGGTGCTGCTCTTGAATTTGCCACTTTAATTGTCTTTGTGAATATGAGTTTAGATCACTTGTTTAATTCTCGAAATAGATCACCGTCATATGAGGTTTGATTTTGCCATTATACCTTTCGCATTTGATTTTCCAATAACCAAGACTTGAGAATTTTGTTGAATCATACCATCATAACTGATTTGCTGAAAGTTTTATGTGTGCTTCTTGCTTGGGAGGTGTTTGATTTGCATGTGTGGTCTACCGTGATTATTACTAGGTGGCTCTCATTCACTTTAGCATTAGAGTGCTAAATTCGTATCTTTGAAACCTTGAAATTCTGTTAAGCTTTGTGTGCAAAAGTCATTGCCGCTATATATATTTGCCTCTTGTCGCATATCGTGTTATTGCCAATTGAAGGGAATGTTGATGCTATCTAATTGCTGCATTAAATTGTGAAAGCTGTGAAATTTTGGAGATTAATTGCCTCCAAATGTGAGAAAAATTTGTTGTCATAGTGGTGCTTTGTTTGTTGTTTTGGTCTAGTTTTAGTAACCTAAATCTAGGTCATACCTTCTTTCTTTTCTGCTGTTGAATTTGCTGAAAGTTTCTAACTGCTACACTTTAATTCATTATCAGGTGACTTTCCTGAACTTGTCTTCTTAGGCTCTGCAGTTGAAGTTTTGTCTTTGGAGTTGTTGATATTCTTGCATCCTCATGGTTATGTTGGAAGCTAAGTTGTGAATTTGATTGATTTTGTTGAACTGATCTGAAATTTGAATACGTAACATCTATATTGTCATTCTCTTGTATGATCTTGTATGTGTAGCCAATATTCTTTTGTTGAAGTCACTTTTACAATTTTCTTATTGAACCTTGCTGTATTCATTGTTATTTCACCTTCTTTTGATGGAATGCACATACATATAATTCATACAAATATATAATATATTTCACATTCATTGTTATCTATTGTCATTCACTTTGCATTTGCGCTTAATTATTTTGTGAAGTATTTGCAACAAATTGGCCAAACAAAACAGCAAGCATATTTTTTAAAAATAATAATAATTTAAGGCGACTTGAAAATCAATTCGAGGTGTCTTTGGATCATAAGAGGCGACCCGATTAAAATCGTCGCCTATTTCCAAAGATGAGGCGACCTGATTTTTAATCGTCGCCTAAAATGATCATAAGAGGCGACATGATTTCTAATCAGGTCGCCTATTTCCAAAGATGAGGCCTAAAATGATAAAAACGAACCCATTAGAAGCGACCTGAATGCTTTTCAGGTCGTCTCATATGCGACGACCTCAACACAAATCCGGTCGCCACATATGAGGCGACCTGAATAGTGTTTAGGTCGCCTCATAAGAGGTGACCTGATTTGTGTCCGAGGCGACCTGATTTGTGTTCAGGTCGTCTATTAAGAGGCGACCTGAAACAATTTCAGGTCGCTAAATCTACCAACTACGACTACGCTCTCCCCGACGTCCCGTAGAATAAGGACGTTAATTGGGTCTTTTTTAGGTCGTCTTTTAGGTATTTTGTAGTAGTGTATACAATATTTAACGGTTAAAATGATGAACAAGAAAGTATTGATCGCCAAATCAGGAAGGGGTTTATTCGATGGTTATTGGTGAATAACCATCAAGTATGTGTGACCAATTTTTTAAAAAAATTGGGGGCCTCACTTTTGATAAGCCCCAATTTGCATATTACATACATATACACTACTATAAACTATGGATTTTACTTTTCTAAAAAAATCCCTTTTTTATAAAGGGAAGTAAAAAATAAATGTAGTGGCATTTTTGTAATTCTGTGGAGAATTTTGACGTCTCTTTTAAAATTGGGATGCCCAAAGTAGAGTTTTGGCGTCCTCATTTTAAAATGGACCGCCAAAACTCTTGGCATCCCAATTTAAAAAGGAAATGCTAAAAGTATAGCTTTTGGAGCCAAGAACACTACTTTTTGTTAGTTCTCTATGTGTTTTGATGATAACTGACCATTGTAAACTTAAATGAAGCTAATGGTTAAATTAAAAATGTTTGAAACTTGCTCTAACTTAACCAGTAGCTTACTGTCATAACTAGACTCGAGTTTGAGTTAGCTAAACTCAAGTTAACTCAAGACAAAGAGTTAGTCAAGTCATTTGAACTTAATTAAACTCGAGTGTCTAATAGCTAAACTCGAGTTTGTACTTGGCCAAGAGTTTTTCAAAAGCATTTAAATGTCTAATTGACTCGAGCCAGTTATGGTTAACTCAAGTTAGTGCTTGGCTGAGAACTTTCAAAGTTATTAATTTTTTAAAATGACTCGAGGCAGTCATAGTAAACTCGAGTCTGGGCAAGGCCGAGAGTTTTTCAAAGTATTTTGAAAAAGTGACTCAAGCTCCTTAAGACTCCGAGTCACACTTTGTGGACTTAAACTTATTTTTCAAAATACAAGTTCTTGACTCTAGCCTAAGAACTTTAACTCGAGTTTTGGCTTTTGGAACATATTTTCAAAGATGATAGTTAACTTGAGTTAATCACTTAATAACTTGAGTGGACCCGAATTCAAATCGTTTTTCAAAATGCTATCTCAAAGCTCTTTTCGAAAGCAAAGCTTGACTCGAGCCTATGCTAATAAACTCGAGTCATATACTTGAGTCACTACTACAAAAAGACCCAAAAAACGACCTAAATAAGACCCAATTAACGTCCTTTTTTAGAGGGACGTCTCGACGGGGGAAGTCATATTTCTCAATTTTGGCGTCCTAAATTCTATTCAGGACGCCTCACGTTTATTCAAGACGCCTCATTCAGGACGCCTTACATGAGGCGTCTTGAATATAATTCAAGATGCCAAAAATCACATTCTTGGCGTCTTGATTTTATTTCAGGACTCCTTATATGAGTTTTTCTTTTTCTTTTTCTTTTTCTTTATATGCCTGCTACATATTTATAATTGGCTAATTTGCTGCAAAACAGAAATATCAAAGTTTACATTCAGGAGTCATAGTAATTCAGCCATATACAAGCCACTAGAGGGTACAGTGTTCAAAATGAAAACGTTCATCAACTAATCAGGTCGATTAAACAGCTCAACATGAGGCCATTGCCTTCCCACGAACTAAGAAACGTCATCAGTCCAAAAAAGCAAAGAAATGTCCAATAAAGCAGCAACAAGTCAAAATGAAATAAAACAAGATGAGCATCAAACTCGCACTATACATTTTAAGGGCAATTCATTATGCAAACGGCCATATGAGGATCAACACAACAAGAAATACCTCTGTTCGGCCAGGCATGATTGGCTTCCCGATGCGACTTTGACAAGATGCACCAAAGACCTCCGAGAGATCAATGCCAATACCATAATGTGTAGCCCCAAGAAGAAGCTCGGGAGCACAATACCAAAGTGTGACAACTCTACTTGTCAAGGGCTGCTTGTGCTCAAGATCATACAAAGTTGCCAGTCCAAAATCTGCTATTTTAAGGATTCCTTCATCATCAATAAGCAGATTGGAACCCTTGATATCACGATGCAAGACACCTTTGTTGTGGCAATGCTCAAGGCCTGAGAGTAATTGCTTCATATAACATTTCACCTGCCAAAGAGAAAAAATGGAAAACAAATCAGCCTTTCACTATGGCTTTATTTTTTTCTTCCTTTCGACAAACAAATCAGGAAAACCTCTAGTCTTATTAGCACTTCATCAACCATATGTCAAGAATAAAATTGCCATGAAGCAAATAATGCATCCCCATTTGATACCCGTTAACACTATTAGGGATTTTTGACACGTAAATCTAAGGACGCCTTATATGAATTTTTTTATTTTTTTTAATATGCCTACTACATGTTTATAAACTTTCTCAGGCCGTGATACATTTATGTTACTAATAACAACTTGACACTAACAGTATAAACAGATACTGGTAGAGAAATATTGAATAGTCCATAAAAAAATAACCTAATACATAGTAGTGCAACACCTAATTTACTTAATAGACATGCAATATAAATGCCACCATCACAGTTCCAGAAGAATCTCAAGAAGCATTCGTCCATCAAAAGATTTACATAAAATTGATGATCACCTGATGCAGCCAAAAAATGCGAAGTAAACTTTATATACCTACATGTGTTGAAGAATATGTGCAGCCAAAACGTCTCGAATTGTATCGATGTCTTCCTTCGAGTACGGATCCACATTACCAAAAAACTGTAAATTGTAAAACAAGGTATAAGATAAACCAATGAAGTGAATGAAATAATTAACAACTCAAGTACAACAACAAAAATATCATCATTTGAGAATCACGGTGCGATTACGTACGTTTTGAAAACCTATAATACGTCCACTGGAAACGATGGATTACATATAAGTGATAATGTAGTATTCGCACTTGGAGCTCCCTGGTTGTCGAGGGCACTATAAATCAAAAATAAATTGTTAAAATGAATAAAGGCATATCGAAAGCTATTGTGTCAATGAAATAACTTGAATTGAAGCTACTTACCTTCGGATAAAACCACTTCGGTCCACCCGCTCGTGCTCCGAAAGCATTCTAAATGTCTTGAGACCACTATCATTAAAATGGAAATTAACAGACATGAAAACAATTCATTTAAATGAAGAATCGATGATTTAGACAAAAATTTACTTACTCGGTAAACATGGTTTTGATATCTTCGTTTGGCTTGCCACCTAAGGAATCCAACCAATAACGTATGTTGTGGGCGGGACAAACAACACACAGGGTCCAATAACCAGTACAACATATACATATTAATATTAAGACAAGAAAGCAATTTATTCTTAAAAATCTTATATAGACAAAACTAAAATACGTACTTTTCAAGTATTGGCGCTAGATAACAAGGCAATTCTCCGTAGCCCATTGTACAACCAACATAAAGCGCCCTTTTGGCTAACTTATTGTGAGTAGAAGTCGTGTTTGCAGGACATAAGAATCCATATGAACCCGTTAGGCCTTTCTGGGCGCATATGTCGTGGCAGACACTATGGTCGAAATAAAATGATAAATATTGTTGAATATATAAAGCAAAAAAATCAATGCAATAATTAAAGGAAAAAAAAACTTACATGATTGCAAGTTGAAGAAATTCTATATCTAAACATTCCTTATGCATAAACTGTTCCAAATTTTTCTTGTCAATTGTTATGGAATATGTTTTTTCTGTGCCGACAATGCTCGCACACATCTCCAAGGATATAAAGTTGATGTCCCCGCATGAGCGCTCTATGACTAAGCTAAGTAGGGAAATGTGCTCGCAGCTTGTTCATCCTATGAAAACATAAAAAAACATATTATGAGTGGGTTAGCAATGAAAATCAATCGGGAATCTCCCTATCATCAATCAATAATGTATTTCCTACCATTGGAGGTGTCGTCGCCATCTGAATAAGATAATTCGACCAAAGGATGAACGATGTTATGGCCTTGCCTAAATCGGGAACCTCCTCATCATCAATCGGGATGGCTGTCTTTTCTTCCCCTCTCGACGAGATTTGCCGTAATCTCCCAAAATAACCAGATTAGAAAAGGATTTGCAGTATAATGTAACCTGGGTCGTTTCCTAACGAATTCACAGTCGGTTTAATTTGAACAACAATAGAACAGAAACAATGGGGGTTTTGCTTTGATTCAAAGAGAATAAAAAAAATGAAGTAACGAGAGACAAAACGAAATAAGACAGTTGAACAAAAAAGCAGGATTAAAGGATTAACCCAGATTTCGATTCCACCACTTCCCTTCCTCGACGAAAACATATTTATAACCGAACTCGTGATCGACTCGGACAAACCGAAATCTCTGCGTTTATCCGAAATTCCCTCAACCAACAATCGTCCGAATTTATTCGAATCGTGGCGTATCTCTATATGATCGTACAGTAATACTTTAACCTAGTTCAAACTACGTCCTTGGGAAATGTCGATTTGGGTTTTTAATCAAAAACCCAATCCAAATCCAAAAATCGAATCTGATTAAAGAATGCAGAAACAAGTTAGACAATTCTCGATTAAGCGCGAATCCTCCGGATAGTGGATGGAATCCTCATCGTTGGGCTAATCACAGAAATTTAGCTGAACATAATTAAGAAAGACGAAGAACTGATGAAGAACACGAAGAACATTGCAGAGAATTTGAAAACTCTTATTTTGATCCACTAAAATCTAAAAACGTGAATGAGAATGTGTTTGTGGCTGCTACCTCACTTAACCTAAAATGGCAAAACGAAATGGGGCTCCAATCTACAATTCAGCCCAAAATGGAAAAGAATAAAAATGGGCTTTAATTACAAAATTCAAGCCCAAAAATACATATGACTTCGGTTCCAAAATCGATCGCCCTCTTGTCCGAATTTGCTCTTCATGTCTTCATAACAATTGTAGTTATCTGAATTATCTGAAATATGAAACAAAATGAGGCAAATCCGATGTCTGGTTCAAGAGTTATGGTAAAAATAGTGAAGCAATGTAAAACTGGAATTTATTATTAAATAATGGCTAAAATATAATCAAAGGCCCAAATAAGTATAAAAGCCATTATTTATTAGCTAAAGAGTCTTAAATTATAAATCAAGAGACAAAAAGTAGTGTATGAAATATTCAATTATCAAATTCCCCCACACTTATCTTTTTGCACTCCTGAGCAAAATTCAAAGAAAAAGACCTAAAGGAGAAACTCTTCTTTTCTAACAATTGCTAACAATGCAAAAATTGAACAAGGGACACAAAGCTCCAAAAGATCAATCAATCAAGACCACAATCCCTTCATCTCAAATTACAATTCTTGGTAATCGCAATCAATGATGCTAATCACAAAAGATGGTCTCTCAAATGATGCGCTCAATCAATCAATCTCTCAAGTGTTTAAGGTAAATAAGTGTATCGCTCAAATTCTACTCCATAAATTTGTTCTACCATAAGCTTGCTCAATTTCTACGTCTCCACTACTCATAACACATGCATGCACAAATCAAGAGAGCTTGTTATGAAAGGTTGTAATGGGGTTAGGGTGAAGGTAGGTAATAGTATGGAATGAGAGGCTAAGCACCAAAGAAATTAAAAAGAGCACTAATTAACACAATCATTCTCTATGTAAGAAAATTTTTATTTTCTTTATTTCTTTATTTCTTTATTTTCTTTTTCTTTTGTTCTCTTTTGTTTCTACTTTTGTTTCTTTCTTTTTCTTTTGTTTCTTTCTTTTTTTCTTTTCTTTTTCTTTTTTGTTGTTGAAAATGAAACTATACTATATACATAATCACAATGACAAAAGCAAACATCCCCCCCCACACTTAAACTGTTTCACTCTTGAGAAACCCCCACACTTAGACACAAAACCAAGGTGAAACCAATGCTCAATAAATTTTCAAGGTGCGGAATAAAATGGTTTTACGCTTAGGCTTGTAATGTGGCTTAGAAAAGAATGAGTCAAAAAGGCACAAAGGGCTAGCAAAGGGATCATAATGCAAGGGAAAGGCTATTTGGCCAAAGTAGGGAAAATAAAAGAAAGAAAACAATCTTCCATCATACTTATGCACGTAAATGAAAATGTAGTTGCAAAAAGAAAAGGAGCAAGTTTTAGAGAACACAAATCATGAGTAGATGTACACATGAAAGAAAGAATGGCAAAAGATGAATTTCATTCATGTAGGCCCAAAACCTCACAAGGTCAATACCAACTTAGGCAATCAACAACATCAAATCAACTACCAAGACATGTAATTGAAGAGTCAAGAATGGTAGACCTAACAGAATGATCCTTTAAAACCAAAATGTCCTAGTTCATAATATGTAGCAATCATAGAATGAGAGACTGTATTTATTTTCAAAAAAAAAATAAAGTAGAAAAAGGAAAACAAATAGAAGAAAGAGGAGAAAGAAAGAAGAATACTTCCCAAGGGGTTTATGGAGGATAAGTGGCATCGGTGAGGAGAATCTCTTCCCTCGGTCAAAGCTACCGGGATCCCTCATGAAATGGCTTGAGGCGATGCCCATTGACCTTAAAGGTTCGTCCCGTGGGTGGATCACATAGCTCAACAACACCAAATGGAAAAATGTTAGTGATCTCAAAAGGGCCATCCCATTTAGATCGAAGCTTACCAGCATAAACCTCAAACGGGAGTTAAACGGAAGAACTTTCCCGCCCACGTAAAATTCTTTCCTCAAAATATGCTTATCATGGAATGCCTTAGTCTTTTCCTTGTATAACCGCGAACTCTCATAGGCATCCAATCTAAGCTCATCCAACTCTTGCAAATGTAGCTTCCTCTCCATCCCAGACTTAGCCAAATCCATGCTTCACTGCTTAATGGCCCAATAGGCTTGATGCTCCAACTCAACCGGAAGATGACATGCCTTACCAAAGACAAGCCGATAAGGAGACATCCCAATCGGAGTCTTGTAGGCGGTGCGATATGCCCACAAAGCATCCTTTAATCGCTTACTCCAATCTTTCTCGGGTAGAGTTAACGGTCTTTCGAAGGATTTGCTTAATCTCCCTATTTGAGACTTCAGCTTGACCGTTGGTCTGAGGATGGTATGCTGTGGAGACCTTGTGAAGCACTCCATACTTGCGTAACAAGGGACCCATGCTTCGGTTGCAAAAATGGGAGCCTTGGTCACCGATAATAGCTCTAGGAATGCCAAACCCGTAAAAATGTTAGACCTAACAAAATCCACCACCACGAAAGAATCATTAGTCCGGGTGGCTTTCGCCTCAACCTATTTCGAGACATAATCAACAACCAGCAATATGTAAGTATAACCATAGGAAGCAAGAAATGGACCCATAAAATCAATACCCCAAACATCAAAGATCTCACAAAACAATATAGGGTTAAGGGCTTCTCATGCCTACGGAAATACTCCCCGCTCTCGACGTTATCACATGACTTACAAAACAGATGGGAATCATGAAACAAGGAAGGCCAAAATAATCCCTTGTCTAAGACTTTCCTAGCAGTTCTTTGGGGTCCAAAGTGACCACCACGAGGCGAAGCATGAGTAAAATGCAATATAGAGTGAAACTCATGATCGAGCACACATCTCCTAACTACTTGATCACTACAAAATTTCCACGAGATAAGGGTCATCCCAAACATAATATTTAGACTCACTCTTTAATTTAAGGGTTTGGGCCCTAGTGGAATCTACGAGGCAAAACACCGGCTACCAAGTAGTTAACCAGTTAGCATACCGTGGAAGCTTACCTTGCGCATTTGTAGAAGCTGCTCATCGTGGAAATCATCCCGAATAGAAGAGGGGTGAGAGGGAGAATGAGTGATGCGACTCAAGTGGTCACTACCCGGTTTTGTGCTCCAATTACTGTCTCGAATCTCAACATCAAACTCTTGGAGCAACAACATCCACCGGATGAGTCGTGGCTTAGCATCTGCCTTTTTCAAAAGAAACTTCAAAGTAGCATGGTCAGAGAAAACAACTACTCTACTTGCTAGCAGATATGACCTAAACTTATCAAAAGCAAATACAATAGCCAACAACACTTTCTCAGTAGTGGTGTAATTAGACTGGGCAGGATCCAAAGTCTTGGAGGCATATGCAATCACATGAGATGCTCTATCAACTTGATGTGCCAAGATAGCACCAACCGCATAGTTGGAAGCATCACACATCAACTCGAAGGGGAGGCACCAATCAGGGGCTTGGATTACTGGGGATGTAGTCAGGCAACGCTTCAAATGATTGAAGGCCGCCTTGCAAGCATCATCAAATACAAAGTCAGTGTCCTTATGCAGAAGGTTGGACAAGGGTTGGGCAATCTTGCTGAAATCCTGAATGAAACGCTGATAGAAACTTGCATGACTAAGAAAAGAGCGAACTTCCTACACAGATGCGGGGTAAGGCAAAGCAGTAATTACATCTATCTTAGCAGGATCTACCTCAATCCCTTTCCTAGACACTATGTGTCCCAAGGCTATACCCGACTCAACCATAAAGTTACACTTCTCATAATTCGGCTACAAGATTAGACTCAATACACCTATGCAAAACTCTAGACAAATTAGCTAAGCATGCATCAAAATCAGACCCATATACAGTGAAATCATCCATAAAAACCTCCATGCAGTCCTCTAGAAATTTAGAGAAAATGCTTACCATACAACGCTGAAAGGTGCCAGGTGTGTTGTAGAGGCCAAAAGGCATCTTCGGTAAGCATATGTTCCAAAGGGGCATGTGAAGGTCATCTTCTCCTGATCCTCAGGAGCAATATGGATCTGGAAGTATCCAGAGTAGCCATCCAAGAAGCGGTAGTGAGACTTACCGGCCAATCGCTCTAACATCGATCAATGAAAGGTAGAGGGTAATGATCCTTGCGAGTGGCTTGGTTGAGTCTCCTATAGTCGATGCAAACTCTCCAACTATTCTGAACTCGAGTAGGAATGAGCTCATTCTTCTGATTGGCTACCACAGTGACTCCGAATTTCTTGGGAATCACCTGGACCGGGCTAATCCACTAGCTGTCAGAAATGGGATAGATGATACCAGCTTGCAAAAGCTTAGTGACCTCCTTCTTCACCACATCAAGGATAAGAGGATTAAAGGCGTCTCTAGGGCTGCCTCGCGGCTTAGAGTCCTCTTCCAACGGAATTCGATGCTTACACATGGAAGGGCTAATGCCAACGATGTCAGCTAATGTCCACCCAATGGCTTTCTTGTTCACCCTCAATAAGCTTAACAGCTTCTGTTCTTGGTCAGGAAGAAGATTATTTGCCACAATGACTAGCAACTGTTCGTCCACCTCTAGAAATGCATACTTCAGGTGATTTGGAAGGGATTTCAACTCAAGCTTGGGTGGTTGCTCAATGGAGGGAAGAAGCTTGGGTGGTTATTGCAACAATTCGATGACACCACACTAGAAATACACGAAACCACATTCAAAGAAGCGGAAGAACGTGTCTATACAGCTCAATGTTAACATCGAGTTAAGCTCATCAAAATCGAGTTAAGCTCATCAAAATCGAAATCGGGATGTACATTAGGATCGGGATGAAGCTCAAACTCGGGAATCACTATCGGAATCCACATGTAATGCGAGAATCACCAAGCAAGTCGAAATCACCAAATAATGCGGCATTAACCAAGTTAGTGCAAACGAGCACCATTCATTATTAGCACATGCACAAATGGCAGAATCACTCTCAGATGAAAAATCAGGATAATCAGAACACCAATCAGTAAGAACATCATCCACAGCATCATCAATAACATCAATGTAGAAAAAAGAATGCTCTTCCCTAGGATGTTTCATGGCATCAAAGATATTGAAATTCACAGATATATCACCAAACTCCATGGAAAGAGTACCGGAATGCACATCTATCTTAATCCTAGCTTGTTTTCATGAAAGGCCTCCCTAGAATGATTGGTGACCTACTACTAGAAGACTCATCCTCCATATCTAAGATGTAAAAATCAGCGGGAATATCAATTCATTAACTTTGACTAATACATCTTCAACTAAACCGGAAAAGGGTGAGCACTACTCCTATTAGCTAACCGAACAACAACACCCGTAGGACGCAAAGGACCAAGACCAAGAGATTTATAAATAGATGCGGGCATGACATTAATAGAAGCACCTAAATCTAGCATGCAATCATCAAATCTATAATTGCCAATAAGGCAAGGGAAAGAAAACGTCCTTGGATCCTTGCACTTGCGAGGCATGGTAGGCCGAATGAGTGCTGATACATTCTGGTTCAAACTGACTCGTTCACTTCCCTTGAGTCGCCTCTTGTTGGTGCACAACTCCTTCAGAAACTTGGCATACTTTGGAATCTGTTTGACCGCATCTAAGAGAGGAATGTTGATCTCTACTCTTCTAAATGTCTCAAGTATATCCTTCTCTTGTGCTTTTTCTATCAACTTCTTGGACTGAACTGCTCTCTGAGGGAAAGGAAGAGGAATGGGAATGTCTTCCTCTTCACCTTGCTGCATTGCCTTTTTATTTTTAGAGTCAATCTTCACATTGCCTGACCCTTTTCTTGATGTGGAAGTCACATCTGCAGCTGCTGTAGGTTCCTCCAATTGTTTGCCAGACCGTAGTGAGATAGCACTCACATTCCCCTTAGGATTGGGAATTTTTTGTAAAGGAAGAGTGTTGGATCCCTGAGGTTGAAGCTGGTTCAATGATGTTGCCAACTGCCCAATCTGTGTTTGCAAACTCTGAATGGTAGTGTCAATTTGCTGTTGGAACTGCATATTGGCTGTGACAAATTGCTTCATCATATCTTCAAGTGAGGAACCACCACTACCACTACTATTAGCCTACTGTTGTGCTGCCTGTGGAGGTGCACATATGGCTGGTCGAGGAGGTGGTCTTTGGCCGTTGGAAATTTCGTGCTTTCTGTCTTGTCTCTATTGGTAATTCCCGCAGTCTGCGATATTGGTTACTCTAGTTCGATTCGGTTCCAACGGAAATTGGGGTGATTTCTCCAACCGGGATTATAGGTATTGGAGAAGGCATTATTTTGCTAGTATTGTGGCTTTCCTGGAAAAGCACCCACTGAAGCTACTGACTGGTCTTGATAAGCAGGACCATGCAAGGTAGGGCAAGAGTCAGTAGAATGGTAAGGGTCAGAACATAACCCACATAAGTACCCAATCTGAGGAGGAGAAGATCGTACTGTCCGTGTCACTGCCAAATGCCTCACCAGAGAGGTCAGATCATCAAGTCTATTCTCTAATCTCGAGAATCGTCTTGACTGGAGGTGTTTGAACATGGTAAACGGGAGTACTATTGGCCCTGGTGCCAAATTGCTGAGATCTCGGATATCAATTCTCGGGCATCTTCAGGTGTCTTGTTACGTAGAGCCCCACCGCTAGAAGCATCCACCAAACCTTTGTCTACTGGTAGCAGACCATCATAGAAATGGGTAATCAAGAGTTGCTCAGTGATTGGTGGTGTGGACAGCTTGCACATAACCTTTTGAACATCTCCCGGTACTCATGCAAAGTCTCCCCGTTGGCTGTTTAATGTTGGCAATTTCCTTCTTGATCGCGGTTGCTCTTGAGCGGGTAATATTTCTCCATAAATAACCTCGAACATCAGTCCAGCTCCCAATAGATGAAGGTCAAGGTACAACAACCAGTCTTTGGCTCCACTTCCAATGAGAAAGGAAAAGCTCTCAGCTTGATTTGATCTTCATCAATGGCATGTGGTTTCATTGTGCTACACACTAGATGGAATTCCTTTAAATGCTTAATGGCACACTCACTTTGAAAGACCATGAAACTTAGGCGTGTGAATTAGACCAGATTTAAGCTCAAAGTTAGCGACAAGAGCGGGATATTGGATGCATAAAGGTTGATAATTAACATGAGGTTCATTCAATTCCTCTAAAGTAGCACGATTTTCCTGTTCTTCTGCCATAATTTCTGAGTTAGGAAAATTGCTACTAGAATCAGTGAAAACAACAAGACTATCAGAAGTACTATCAGAACCACAATCAGAAAGATTAACAATATGGACACAATCAGAATGGCCACAATCAGACTCAAGTTCAATGTTCAATTCGGTATTAATCCCACGACTTAGCCTAACAACTCTTCTAGCAAGAAGAATTGTTCTTTCTATTTCGGGATCAAATGGCAACAAGTCTTACGGATTGATAGTGCTCCTAGTACTCATGCGGCATAATCACAAGGCAGAATTTGCAGAAAATCAGAATTACGAAAATGCCACCAGCCAATCAGAATTACGAAAATGCCACTAAAAGTGGTAAAAAGTAGAAAAACACTATGACACACAAAAGCAAACACAAAAACAAAAACCTATGGTAGAAATTGACCTAAACAAGTCCAGAAACACTATCAAATGATTTTTAAAATTTTTGGGACTTGGACAGGGCAACTCCTAGACCATTAGGGAACCCAAAAATGGAATAAAAAAACTTCAAAAATTGAAAAAGTGGTCTAGACGATGGAATTTGGCAAAAAGGAGATTAGCACATGGAAAATCAAAGATTTTCCATGTGTCATGTGAGATAGGCCATTTTCTATCACTATACCAAATTTCAACCCATTCAGAGATACTCCGAAAAAAACTGACTAGTAGAAATCATAAAATCAAAACTTAAAACAGCAAAAAGGTGGTCTAAACGTTGAAATTTGGGGAAAATAGGGTATACCTCACTCCTCACTCCTAAGGAGAGTGACTCTTTCTTAGAATGCCCAGTTCCTTGTGAATAAGACCTGGGTTGAGTGATCCGGTCGAAAAAATTTACGTCCACCCGAACCACCTAAATTACCGAAACGAAGCTATTTACACTACTTTTACTAATCAAACCGATGCAAATTCCCCCGGCGGCGCCATATTTTGACAGAAATTTGCCGTAATCTCCCAAAATAACCGTTAGAAAAGGATTTGCGTATAATGTAACTGGTCGTTTCCCAATGAATTCACAATCGGTTTAATTTGAACAACAATAGAACGAAACAATGGGGTTTTCCTTTGATTCAAAGAGAATAAAAAAATGAAGTAACAGAGACAAAACAAAATAACACAAATTAAACAGAAAAACAGAGGATTAAAGGATTAACCCAGATTTCGGATTCCACCACTTCCCTTCCTCGGACGAAAACAGTTTATAACCGAACTCGTGATCGACTCGACAAACCGAAATCTCGTGTTTATCCGGAAATTCCCTCAACCGAACAATCGTCCGAGAATTTATTCGAATCGTGGCGTATCTGTACGATCGCACGGTAATACTTTAACATAGTTCGAATTACGTCCTTTGGAAATGTCGATATGGGTTTTTAATCAAAAACCCAATCCAAATCAAATCGAATCCGATTAAAGAATGCGAAACGAGTTAGACGGTTCTGGATTAAGCGCGAATCCTCCGGATAGTAGATGGAATCCTCATTGTTGGGCTAATCACAAAATTTAGCCGAACAAGGGTAGTTAAGTCATTAAATTAGTGTTTAATTGATAGATATTTTCATTTTTAGCCCTACTTTATTTGTGTGTGTGTGCGTGCAGGGACGGACCTAGGAATTTTACTTACGGGAGGCGAAAATAAGAAATGCTACATCATGAATAAAAATACTTAAAATACGATAAAGACTTAATATATCAAAAATTGAAAGAAAATTATTAAAGAAATTAAGCTTTTTTCACTTGACTCTTACACTACATGTTTTCATATTGTTAAACTCATCTATAATTGAATCCGTGTTAAAACTCAAAACAATTTCTTTTTCAATGTATGCAATCAAAGAATCATCAAGGAATTATTGATCTTCCATTCTATTTTGAAGTCTCTTCTTGATTATCTTCATATATAGCAGAGAAAGATCTTTCATAGTTGTTGTAGAATGGAAGAGTGAGTACAAGTCCAATCACTCCATTATTAATATTCCCATAACCATATGTCAACAAAACTCAAAACTTCAAAATACTAACCCTAAAACATTTTTTAATTAGTATAAAAGCGTTATATCATTAGAAAGATAAAATCATGTATAAAAAATTTTATGAAGGAAATTTAATGAAAAGAAGTGATTTTAGGTACCTTATTGATTCTCAAAATTTACCGTAAGCTATTGGAAAAAAGGCTGGACGAGCAGCCAACGAGAGGAAGAAACAACTAAGGTTGGAAATATATATTAAAGTTACGGGCTCCACCTCTTTACTTTTTCTTAAGTGGAGTATATGAAAGCAAACCTGGGAATGAAACCAAACAGTCCGTGAAACTGTGAAAGCAAACCCCAACTCAGTGAATATATATGAAAGCAATTACTAATAAGTAAACTACGTTTATATTTTTTGTAAAAATAAAAAATAAAAATAGGGGGTGGGGCCACCCCTAGCCCCCCGTGTCCATCATTGTGTGTGTGTGTGTGTTTGGGGGGGGGGGGGGGGGACATGTTGAATGAATTGAAAATGCAATAGTCAATGAAAAAATATTGGCATAATAAATGAGAGCATAGTGAGAAAAACTCAATAAATCAATCAGTTAAAGCATTGGTGCTTATAATAAGTACCATGAGAAAGTATGATTTGTAACTAATATGATTACAATAATTAATTATAATTATATCGTTACAAATTTTCATGATTCAAAATCATAAATATAGAAATAAGCACAAATGATAATTATAAAATAAATAATATAAATATATGTATAGTGAAAAGTTTTGAAAGAATATTAAAAACGAAATTATTAGAATTCCAAGGAGATAAATCTCAATGCCAGTTGGGTTATCTCCTGTCCACAAATCGATGAAGACCGCGACTCATGGACACAGCCAAACATAATAACACTATAAAAATGGGAAGCACAAGAAATATGACAAGGCTTTTGGACAGTTTAGGTGGGATGGAGTGAGGCATTAAAGAAATTCTTTCATGCACGACATCACATGTTCCCTGCCCAATATGAATAATGTCACTAACATTTGAATTATGTTTAAAACTTGTCTCTTTAATCTCTTTTTTCTCTCTCACTCACGGGCATCAACCTCCTTCTCTTATTCCAAAAAGATAACGGAAGCCCAAGCTTTGCAATTTCGTCAGTTCTGGACAATTTTTTGACTCAGCCAAGGACAAAAAAGTGAAAGACGCCTTAACTTTTCACAAATGTCACCTCACATGTGCGTTCACCAATGGAAAACGACACCTTAACCCATTTTCATTCTAAGTGAAAAGCTGGGATTCTTGTTCATGATTTTGATGAAGGCCGTTGTTATTAATTCTAGCTTTCGACTTAATTAATCTCTTTCTATGTTGATGAAGAAGCCCCGCCAGTTGTGCCTTCGATGGAGGCATCAAGTAGCTCATTAACTTCAAGAGAATTAGATCTTGACTCACATAGTAATTATGTTGTGGGGAAAATTAATGTGCAAGTCATGAAGTTTCAACCAATTTTTAATAAGTTCCCCATAATTTTTTCCCTTTTTCTTTTTATTATATGTCCTTATTCTTTCACTGTTTTTAATGAAGTCCATGTAGTTTTTCTCCCATTTTTATCTTTTTTTGTTTCTTTTTATTTTCCCCCATTTTATTAGGTCCTTTTAAATTTACATGATTTTTTTTTTTTTGGGATACAAAATGAAAGAGACCTCAGCTAATACCTATGGGAACAGAGTCCCCATTACAATCCTGGCAAACTAGCTGCACAAGATCTTCTGGAGGGTAGTATACTTCATAAAATCCATGTCCTGGTGCCAAACCACGCTTCACTAACAATCCGCAGCACGATTACACAACCGAGGCACGTAGGTAACCTTGGTTTCCCATTCCATCGCCATCAATACTCTCACTTCCTTCAAAAGGTCGAAGTCCCTATGGTGAGGCCTAAGCTCATGCGGGATAAGGTTTAGACACTCCATGGAGTCTGTTTCCAACCACACTTTCGAAAACCCATTGCCCATGCCATTTTAAACCCCAAGAGACAGCCCCAGATTTCCACCGTTAGCTCATCGCCATCCTCAATATGATGTACGAAACCTTTAAAGAACCTTCCCGCTGAATCGTGGATTAGGCCCCCACAAGCACGTTTCATAGCAACTACTGAAAACGCCCCATCCACATTCACTTTCACCCCCAGTCCTCTTTTGGTGGGCGCCACGATTCACGTCTAGGAGCCAAAGTAGCCTTTTTAATCATGTCTATATAGTTTTTATTTATCAAATTAATTTAAAAATAAATAAATAAATAAAATTAAAGTATAAACATTAATAATAAATTTAAATTAATAATTACATAATTAAAAAAATAAATCATGCACTAAAAATGTATATAAATACCTAATGTAGAATAGTTAGATCAAGTTCCTTATATCTATTATGTCAGATTTTCTAATTAATCACACATGGACATGTATCCTATTTTTAAAATATTTCTATTTAATTATAAACTCACATGAAAAAAAAAATAGGACATGTGGCCTTGTGTGATTGAAGAACTTGATATAATGGATATAAAAAATTTAATGTAAGTATGATCTCTAACTAATATAATTAGAATAATTAATTACAATTATATCTTTAAAAAAATTTATTACTATGATTCAAAATTAATAATTATAAAAATAAGCAGAAAATATATTTATAAAGTAAATAATATGAATATACGTTTAGTGAAAAGTTTGAAAGAATATTGAAGACAAAATTATCAGAATAATTTACTATTTATAGAATGTTATTATTTGTACAATAATTTAAAAATATTATATTTTATATTTAAAAAATAATATTATTAGAATTTGAGGAATAAATAATACAAAACTATAAGGGCTTAATTTAAAATTAGATAAAAGTAGAAGGGTTAAATACCAAATTTGTCATAGAAGTATTGGTAAGGTGGCACTCAAGACTTAAGTTTTTTAGTATCATTTTTGCCCCGAAAGTTTAAAAACATAGTAATCTTACCGATCGGTTCATCTTGACCGTTAGATTGTTGCTCTCTTTGTAAACTTCCAGGGCATATTTGCTCCTTAAAAAAACTTCCAGGGCATATTTGCTTCTAAAAAGAACTTCCAAACATATTTACTCCTTTTTGTAAACTTCCAAGTCAAAAATGTTACTAAAAAACTTTCGAAAATCGAGTATCCCCTTACCAATACTTCCGTAGCAAAAATGGTATTTAACCCTAAGTAGAAAGACTTGATGAAAAGGAAAAATTATAGAGATTTGAGTAAAAACAAATGAAAATATAAGGATCTGATTAAAATTATTTGAAACAATAAAAACCTGTAGAATAATTATCCCTGATATATATATATTTAGATTGAAGAAGAGAGAAGAAAGAGGTAGAAGCTGCTACTATAATTAAATTTTGCTGAGGTGTTAGTTTTTTAATTGGCCAGAGCACATGAGAGGGGAATTATGAAGGCTTAGAAGAATTTGTTTTCAGAGGTATATTTTGAATTTTAAACAAATATTTCTAAGGTAGGAGGGATTTCTGTATACTCTGGAGAGTATGTTATTAAAAATTTAATTGATGAGAAAGTTTGTATGCACATGATACTTTATAAATGTTGTACCCACAAGGTACAAGCACTTTGTTTTAAGTTCTTTTGCCTGATTAAATTTTCAGTAGAGAACTATTTTTCCCCAAGTTTCCATATTATTATCACACACATAGTCCTAGACAATGATGTTCGTGCCAAAAGAAGAAATGTAAAACCCAAAATTCTCATTTATGATAAATATCATATTTTGTGAGAGTTGCCTATTTGAAATAGGTGAGTATGTAGTCTCTAAATTTTGAGACATGTTTATTTTATTTTCTAGGCAATTTTTCCCCTAGAATTAGAATAGCCAATAAGTAAGAAATTATATTAGTCATCATAAAATACCATAAAAAAATTACCAAGACACTTGAAACAATTAAGGGCAATTTTTAATAATTAATGAGCAATTAAAACTACCCTAATGGAATATTTAGGTAATTATTCAGAAATTTATATTAAAATAGCCATTGATTAAAGGTGCATTAGCCTAATCAAATGTCAAGAGCTAATAAGGGAGTAAGATTTAGCATTAAATGAATTGTTAGCAATCATAAACCACTTCATGGACCAATCATACAACAACAAGAGATGATTAAGCTTATAATTAAGTTGTTAATCAAGAATTAATCAAGAGTTGAAAAAGTCAACAATTACAACAAGATCTAAAGGTCAAGAATTAATTTCATAAAGATTATCTAAAGGCCCTAATTAATTCTTATAAAGCCTAATCCATTTAACTAGGCAAACAACCAATTAGATAACCCCCACATGCAATCAATTAGAGCATAAAAATGCAACTAAAACTAAACAAAGGGGAGGGGGGTCTGTTTTGGCACTTGGGAGAGAGAGAAAGAGTTGCTAAAAATCAAATTGGCCACTTGCATAGAGAGGATAAGGTGGTGAGAGGAAAAATCAAGGAGAAAGTCAAGCCATTAGCCAATGAAGTGTTTACACATAGGATAATTAGGATAATCAAGA
Source organism: Acacia acuminata (assembly GCA_019022655.1). Lineage (NCBI taxonomy): Eukaryota > Viridiplantae > Streptophyta > Magnoliopsida > Fabales > Fabaceae > Acacia > Acacia acuminata. The sequence goes on along the minus strand of JAFJYI010000435.1, from coordinate 130,703 downwards.
GGATTAATTCAAGAGTTAATCAAAGGGAAATCTATACAAAATAAATTGTATCTTGAAATCCACTAACCATCAATCAAAGATAAGAAGTGATTATTAACAAGCAAAATTCAAGCTTCAATTTGACTATAACCAAAGCTATTTTCTCAACTTTTAAGAAATTGCCAATTGAGAAAATGAGAGATTGAGGTCTCTAATTAAAGCCAAAAATCTCAAGAGTTCAAAACCAAAAAGAAAATTTGAATCAAACTTCATTAAGGTCCCCAAATGAATTTTTATCTAGTTATTCTATCTAGTGGAATGCAAGAGGTAGGAAATTCTAACTTAAAAAGGAAGTCAAGAAGTTGTCACAATTTAAACTTCATTTGGAATCCACCGATGAAAGCTAGCAAGACAATTACACAAATGCCATAGCCTTTTGCTATAAATAGGGGGCTTTGCTCTTCATATTTTCTCACCAATTCACAAAGCTTACAAGCTGAAACATAGAGAGAAAGTGAGAGTGAGAGCCTTGAAGAAAGAAGGAGCAAAGTTCTTGGTAAGTTTTCTAGTTCTAGCTTTAAGTTCTTTAAGTTTTAGTTCTTAAATTCTTAGATAGAAGTAGCTTAGATCTTAAATATGCTAGGATAATTTTATTTAGATGTTTTTATGGTTAAAATTGGCTTTATTTCGAAAAATTGATAAAGAAGAAGTTATAGCAAAGTTTACGGAAGAAAATCAGCAAAGTAACGAAGTTAAAGCGAAATTTCATCGGTTTCGAATTTCTGGAGGCAGCCATGAAAACGCCAGAATTTCATATTGAAAATATGGTCAAAAAATTCTGAGAAAATTCATGGTTAAAACATACATATAGGGATTTTTAAATATGTCAAGAAAATGTCAAAATTATTTCTGTACAGAGAGATAAAAATCCTCAAAGTTAGGCTACGAAATTCTGGAAAAATTCTGGGCAGAGGTTCAAAACTTAAAACCTGGGAGTGATTCGTGAAATCTGGGCAAAGGTAACTATTTTTACTTGAAAATAGACATCCTAAGGATTCCAAGGAATTTTACGGATCCTCGTTTCGATGTTTGTAGAATTAATTATGATTTTTCAAAGTTAGACAAAATGCTGCCCAGATTTATACCAGCGTTGTTGTACGAATTTTGAGGGAATAAAGTGAAAAATAAAAGTTGTAAGGGCAAAATGGTCATTAGGGGCCAAAATATCTCTTAGGATATTACTTACAATTAATAAATACGATATTACCATTATAGGATCAACGCGATCACGTTCGGACGTCAAACGTGCCCGACAAACGCCGACGAAGGTACGGACGCGTCTTTGTAACACTAACTCGATGTTCATTGTATACCTATATGTGATGAGATGTGTTTTTGAACTGAGATTCTGTTTTCAAAAGTTATTGATGTGCACATACGGCTTTATACGGGTTATAGTCATCATAACGCCGTTAAGTTTTCCTAGCGGAGGACACGTAGTACATCGTGGCACTGGCGGTGAATAGTGCAGATCAGAATAACATTCATATGCAGGTGTATATGGTGTGTTGTTACATGGTATATGTGAATTTTACTGTGGTATCATGAATATCTGTCATACATAATTGTACTTGAACATGAGGTTAACCGTTACACTGGGGTTCAATGTACTTTGAACCTCGCTCTTACCATAGCTTCGGAGTTCGGAGTGAATGAAGCGGAGACAAGGGTAAGCGGCGAGGCTTAGGACGGATTTGGTCGGGCCCCCTTTTGAAATGTATTTTGAATTTAGAACCATTTGAACTATTGTACCGCTATTAGTAGCAAAACATACAGTTGATGTTATCGAGATACATATCTTTTGAAATACTATTTTTACTTCCAGGTGCTCTACTCGATCATGATACCGTTTTAAAAAAAAAATCGCTCGAAATTGGGATGTGACATTTTTGGTATCGGAAGCGAGACATCCCGGCACGAATTTAACTATGCTACTCTAAATCTGGTGTCTAGAAAGAAGTATTGTGGTTGGCAATCGGTCCGTGAACTCGGCGAGCCTTCCATAATTACGATTGCCTGGCCAGATTGTTTGAGTAACGGAGTTAAGTTCGGGGTTTTTTTTCAACCAAAAGCATTTTATTTGGTATGAACCCGACTCAGTTATAACAAAACATTGGTGCCGAAGGCAAGGCTAGTCTATGTGGATCGGCCAATCGGTCACCCTAGCACGGTGAGGCTCCCATGATAGACACTTACTCGGCCAATCGGTTGATTAGCTAAGTTAGGCTCTAAGCCATTATCTCAAAGAAAATTTTGAAAACAGTGTGACTTGATAAATCCTGATATTGTTGTAGTGATGGACAACGAACCCTACGTAGATTACTACGGGATGCGAAGGCGCGTAGCGCATAGGACAGCTGCTCCTGGAAACCTTAGATTTAAACTGAATCCTGAACCAAGTAATTCACCTCCAATGTTTATACCCGAGCCAAATTTTCCGGAACATCATCTAGACCCCGATTATATGCCTAACTATCCTGATGATGAACCAGAACCGGAATACCACCCGGACCGCAGTACTTACCTTTTGATCCCTTACCTATGAATGAACCCTATTATCCCGCCCCGATCCTATCTTTGTCCCGGCAAGACGAAGAGCGAGTACCACCCAAAGACTGAATACCACGACAATCTATATGACCCCATGTACGGAACCCATAAATATAGTATATCCTCCCGTACACAAATCCCGATCCACCACACCACTCCTCGAGGAGACAACTTTGATTTCCCTGATATCCAAACTCTTGAAAACAATTTTGATGCCAACTCCGATGACTTAGACTATGTCCTAAATGACAACACCATTTTGACCCAAGCATTAGGATTAGACTACGCTCATGCTGAGCAAATTGCAGATACCGAACAAGAAAAATACCTGATTTACCTAAGACGAGTGAAAGACTACTACCGAATGAATTCCTCTTTTTATAACCCTCGGACCCCCGGAGATTGGGTTAGATCCACTCTCCACCATTTTCCCCGCACTCGTTTTTGGATAGCTAAAACCAATGAGATGTTAGACGAGGGCAACCTCGAGGATGTATGCTCATGTCTCTTTTACCTCAAACACCTCGTATCTTTGGAACATGTAGTTTAACGAGGGCAATCCCGTACCCCCAAGAATGTCATGGAAGGAGTAGTAGTAGTAGTAGTACTAAATGTAATGTGTGTGATCACTCCTCTAAATACCTGGAGGAGATATGAAATACTTGTTAGATAAAAGGGTTATGATGTATGACTTGTTGTTGAATTATGAGACTTATGTAAAATATTTGTGATCAATATATATATGTTGTGTACATGTGTGTGCAATGTTTGAATCTGTGTTTCCTGATGTTTTCATCTACTAACCTTCGAAATTAGAATATGGCAACTTTAAGAGGTGCCGGTGCTCCCAGAGGCCGAGGCCGAGGGAGAGGTAGAGTTAGAGAACCTCGAATAGTACCGATACACGAGCTCGATCAGCATGAACCACCACCACCACCTCCGAATGAATTACAAGAAATGAGAAGAATCATGCAAGAGCAACGATTAGGGATGCATGCCTATAGATTACCTTATGATTTGATAGTAGCTACGCCACTTGGCGCAAAATCTTTAGCTTCTGATGCATGTCTAAATTGCGTTGCGGGAGTAAATGGGCAAAATTCCAACATAGACCTTATCCGACTACCGCTTCATGGCATCGATGTCATTCTCGGTCTTGACTGGCTAACCGCAAACAACGCAATCCTCGATTGTGGTAATAAACGAATCTTTGTTCTCACCTTCGCATGGTAAGAACAAGGTTGATGCCGATCGAACCTTCTTCTCTCTACTACGGAAGCCGAAAGATGCATGAAGCGAGGGATGCCAAGCTTATATGGTGTTCTTCTCGGTCAAGGCGAGATGCGGAACCCTCACTCGAAGACATTCCCATTGTGAACGAATTTCCTGACGTATTTCCCGACGATCTTACTGAGTTACCCCCTAAAAGAGAGGTTGAGTTCGCCATTGACCTGATGTCTGGCACCGGATCAATATCAAAAGCACCATATCGTATGGCACCGAACGAGATGCAAGAACTGAAAAAGCAGCTTGAAGAGCTACTAGGGAAGGGGTTCATCCGACCCAGGCGTGTCACCGTGGGGAGCCCGGTGTTGTTCGTAAAGAAGAAAGATGGAAGCTTGCGACTTTGTATCGACTACCGCGAGTTGAACAAAGTAACTGTCAAAAACAAATATCCACTTCCTCGAATCGATGACCTACTCGATCAACTATCCGGTTCTTGTGTATTCTCCAAAATCGATTTACGCTCGGGCTACCACCCGGTTGCGAGTAAAAGCCGGTGATGTTCCTAAAACGGCCTTTAGAACCGGAGTACGGGCATTACGAATTCCTTGTGATGCCCTTCGGATTGACAAATGCACCTCTTTGTATTCATGGATTACATGAATCGAATCTTTCGTCAACACCTTGACAAATTTGTAGTCGTATTCATCGACGATATCCTAATCTATTCTAAAAGCAAAGAGGAGCACAAGGAACATCTGCGACTCGTATTAGGCATACTACGTGATAAACGACTTTTCGTGAAGGCGAGTAAGTGCGAATTTTGGCTTCCGTGAAATTTCTGGGCCATGTCATATCACGCGACGGCGTTGCTTGTTGATCCCAAAGCAAGGTGGAAGCGGTTACGACTGGAAAAGGCCGGAATCAGTGACAGAGATACGTAGCTTTCTAGGCCTAGCGGGATACTACCGCAGATTCATACAAAATTTCTCGCGTCTTGCCTTACCATTGACGAAACTTACGAGGAAGAACCAACCATTCGTTTGGGACGAGGATTGTGAAACGAGTTTTCAAAGACTGAGGGAAAGGCTAACTACTACACCAGTGTTGATCATGTTGGGATTCGTACAACGCGGCGGATTAAAATTTCTACGAATCCGTCCCGAGGATCACTCGAGGCGCGTTTAAATCAAGGCTAGGGAATCCGGATATCACCTTTTAGGAACTCGTTCGTGGTTTCTTCTTCGTTGAACAAAGTGGGCTACCTCCTCGATCAGCGAAGACGACTCTTAGAATCCTCTTCCTCTCTTGGTATCCACACGAACAATCCTCGTACGCGGCTACGGCAGCGTGCTAGCGCCTCTTGTGCGTCTCTCTCTCGATTTTCACTCTAGGGTTTCTCGCGGCTTTTCGAATACGCTCGGCGAAAGTCCCGTAGGTTTCTAAAACCTGTTCGGCGTATTTAATACAAAATTAATCGTATTAACTTTTGAATTCAAACTTTAGATCTGGATTAAATATATATTAATTAAATCTATCCGATAGATCTAATATAATAATATTTATTTAATCGAATTAAAACCAGATCTGAAATTTCGAATTCAAAACTAGATTAAAAAATAGTTAATCAAATCTATCGATAGATTTAATCCAACCTATTTATTTAATCCAAATTCAAAAACCTTCGATTTAATTTATCTCAATAAATTAAATCCGAGAATGATATCTATCTATTTATTTAAATCGAGATACTAATATCTCAATTTAAATTAAATAGACAATAATATCTTTATTCGAAAATTAAATGAGATACAATATCTCGGTTTGTTTTAGATATTTAATTTATCAAATAAATTAAACATAAAACAAATAATATAATAATAATATTCTAATCTCAATTAAAATAATATCATTATATTATTTTCGAATTTAAATATATATATATATATATATTTACCTGCAGTTAAACTCGGTATTCATTAATCTCGCATTAATCCGAGATTCAATGAACCCGGACACTTTTACCCGTGTTGGATTATTCTTGTGTGCGACCTGCAGCCCATATGAGATTGGCGGTGGGCCAACACCGTGTCACCCACAAATCGCAAGCGGCCTCTAGCAAGACATTGCGACTACCCAATTCACATGGGGATCGATGACACGATACACCTATCGTACAACCATGTCACGTCCCTTTTTGTCACGCGATAATTTGGTCAAGGATGAGGCATGGAGAATGTCAACTTCCTTTTCTTGACCACTACTTTCGATTCTCGAGTTAGTCTAATAAGTGAAATGGAAACTCCTTTCCATCACAAGCGGCCGTACATTTCTTAGACTCACTCATCGAGGGCCCAAAGATTATCTCTCTACAAATGTGAGGGACAAATTCCATCTTGACCATTCACATCCCTCCGCATGAAAACCACTGATCCCGATCCTAGCCTTTATCATCACCCGGTCAAAGGTGACTTTTGACTAGGTCAAAGGTTAGTGACTCATCATGTAGGAATCCATGATGATCTCTCGAGTCATAGGGCGTCGTGACGCGTTATACATGAGATAAGCTTATGACTAGATCCATGCAAACTTTCTCATAGTGGGTCGGTCCAAAGACCTTGTACTCTTACAAGTGCCCATGACTTTGATTCGTATCTCCATACCTTATCAAAGTCATCTTGGTCTTAACTCATCTTCGCTCCCGCGTAGATGACCGATCGAGGACATTTAGGATAATCTATAAGATATATCCAGGGATATAGTTATCACCATAAACATGCGTATGTAGTGATAACTTAATGGAGAGCAATGACTTGCCCCTAGGGCATAATTTCCAACAGATCATCCCAGAACTGAGCGAGACTTACATAGTCTATAGTGACGCCAGTGGGCATGGGTTGGGATGTGTCCTGATGCAACAGGGCAGAGTAGTAGCTTATGCCTCTCGTCAGTTGAAGACTCACGAAGCAAACTATCCCACGCATGATTTAGAGTTAGCAGCTATCGTATTTGCGTTGAAGATATCGAGGCACTATCTTTACGGTGCAACCGTAGAATTGTACTGCGACCACAAGAGCCTGAAATATCTTTTTGATCAGCGAGAACTCAACATGAGGCAGCGTCGCTGGATGGAACTGCCGAAAGATTACGATCCGGAGATCAAGTATCATCCGGGTAAAGCGAACGTCGTTGCAGATGCCCTCGGTAGAAAGACGGTGCACACAGGCGTACTGATGATCCAAGAACGGAGGCTACTTGAAGATTTCCGAGACTGAACCCGTCAAATCAGATTTGCATGAACTATAATGCGCCCGATGACGCCTATCTTGCAAACCTTCTTGTTAGTCAAGGAGAGTACGATTTGAGAGATAAAGTCGAGGAAGCTCGTAAACACGACGAATGGGCGATTGCGGACGAGAAACGCTCTCCCGGGCGAGACTCAAGACCTTGACCTATCACCTAGTGGTTTGGTTAGGTACAAGAAGCGGATCTACGTACGGAAGATGAAGGTTTGCGACGAGAAAATACTAGATGAGGCCCATAAGAGTAGATACACTCTACATCCCGAAATGGTCAAGATGTACCAGAACTTAAAATCAGAGTTTTGGTGGCCCCGGTTGAAGAAGGATGTAACCGAGTATGTGGCCAGATGCTTAACTTGTCAAATGGTTAAGACTAAACATCAACGACCCCCTGGTCTTCTTCAAGGACTAGAAATTCCGGAATGGAAATGGGAGAACATTACCATGGATCTAGTAGTAGGGTTACCTAAGATTAGGAATCACGACGTGATCTGGGTAATTGTTGACCGATTGACTAAGTCGGCACATTTTCTTCCCATCGCATTAACTACTCGCCGGAACGATTAGCGAGATTTACATCAAAGAGATCGTGAGACTTCATGGCGTACCTAAGAGCATTGTCTCGATCGGGACCCGCGATTCACATCCCGATTCGGGAGGCCTTGCACAAAGAGATGGGGACAAAGCTAAGACCTAGTACGGCTTATCACCCTCGAATCGATGGCCAATCCGAAAGGACAATACGACGCTAGAAGATATGCTTAGAGCGTGTGTATTGGACTTCAAGGGACATTGGGACCAACATTTGCCCCTAGCTGAGTTTGCTTACAACAACAGCTACCATTCGAGCATACAGATGGCTCCATTTGAAGCATTGTACGGCGAAAGTGTCGATCGCCTATATCTTTGGACGGAATTGTCCGAGCGAGAATTCATTGGGACAAATATAGTTGATAGCACCTCCGAACAAATCGCTCCGATCAAGCGAGACTCTTAACAGCCAGAGTAGACGTAAGAGCTACGCCGATAAAAGGAGGAGGCCGTTAGAATTCAAGTCGGAAACCATGTGTTTCGAAAGTATCCCCAAGAACCGGTGTAGGTAGAACCCTTAAAAGGCTAAAACTAAGTCCTCGTTACATAGGGCCATTCGAAATCTTGGCAAAACGTGGTCCTACGCATACCGCTTAGCCTTACCCCCGAACTTGAGTAAACTCCACGACGTTTTCCATGTTTCTCAATTGAAGAAATACCAACCTGATCACGATCATATCATCCAGTATGAGAATGTCGTGTTACGGCATGATAACACTTTCGAGGTCGAGCCGGAGCAAATTCTCGAATGCCGAGAGAAGCGGCTTCGACGTAGAAGTATTCCAATCGTGAAGGTGGCCTGGAGAGGTTTATCTCCTAAGGGGCAACATGGGAAACGAAAGGGGAGATGAAAGAGAAATTTCCGAGTTTATGGCACGATACTTAGCTAGTATAGAATAAATTTCGGGGACGAAATTTTATTTAACGGGAGAAATGTAAAACCCAAAATTCTCATTTATGATAAATATCATATTTTGTGAGAGTTGCCTATTTGAAATAGGTGAGTATGTAGTCTCTAAATTTTGAGACATGTTTATTTTATTTTCTAGGCAATTTTTCCCCTAGAATTAGAATAGCCAATAAGTAAGAAATTATATTAGTCATCATAAAATACCATAAAAAAATTACCAAGACACTTGAAACAATTAAGGGCAATTTTTAATAATTAATGAGCAATTAAACCTACCCTAATGGAATATTTAGGTAATTATTCAGCAATTTATATTAAAATAGCCATTGATTAAAGGTGTATTAGCCTAATCAAATGTCAAGAGCGAATAAGGGAGTAAGATTTAGCATTAAATGAATTGTTAGCAATCATAAACCACTTCATGGACCAATCATACAACAACAAGAGATGGTTAGGCTTATAATTAAGTTGTTAATCAAGAATTAATCAAGAGTTGAAAAAGTCAACAATTGCAACAAGATCTAAAGGTCAAGAATTAATTTCATAAAGATTATCTAAAGGCCCTAATTAATTCTTATAAAGCCTAATCCATGTAACTAGGCAAACAACCAATTAGATAACCCCCACATGCAATCAATTAGAGCATAAAAATGCAACTAAAACTGAACAAAGGGGAGGGGGTTCTGTTTTGGCACTTGGGAGAGAGAGAAAGAGTTGCTAAAAATCAAATTGGCCATTTGCATAGAGAGGATAAGGTGGTGAGAGGAAAAATCAAGGAGAAAGTCAAGCCATTAGCCAATGAAGTGATTACACATAGGATAATTAGGATAATCAATGGGATTAATTCAAGATTTAATCAAAGGGAAATCTATACAAAATAAATTGTATCTTGAAATCCACTAACCATCAATCAAAGATAAGAAGTGATTATTAACAAGCAAAATTCAAGCTTCAATTTGACTATAACCAAAGCTATTTTCTCAACTTTTAAGAAATTGCCAATTGAGAAAATGAGAGATTGAGGTCTCTAATTAAAGCCAAAAATCTCAAGAGTTCAAAACCAAAAAGAAAATTTGAATCAAACTTCATTAAGGTCCCCAAATGAATTTTTATCTAGTTATTCTATCTAGTGGAATGCAAGAGGTAGGAAATTCTAACTTAAAAAGGAAGTCAAGAAGTTGTCACAATTTAAACTTCATTTGGAATCCACCAATGAAAGCTAGCAAGACAATTACACAAATGCCATAGCCTTTTGCTATAAATAGGGGGCTTTGCTCTTCATATTTTCTCACCAATTCACAAAGCTTACAAGCTGAAACATAGAGAGAAAGTGAGAGTGAGAGCCTTGAAGAAAGAAGGAGCAAAGTTCTTGGTAAGTTTTCTAGTTCTAGCTTTAAGTTCTTTAAGTTTTAGTTCTTAAATTCTTAGATAGAAGTAGCTTAGATCTTAAATATGCTAGGATAATTTTATTTAGATGTTTTTATGGTTAAAATTGGCTTTATTTCGAAAAATTGATAAAGAAGAAGTTATAGCAAAGTTTCTGGAAGAAAATCAGCAAAGTAACGAAGTTACAGCGAAATTTCATCGGTTTCGAATTTCTGGAGGCAGCCATGAAAACGCCAGAATTTCATATTGAAAATATGGTCAAAAAATTCTGAGAAAATTCATGGTTAAAACATACATATAGGGATTTTTAAATATGTCAAGAAAATGTCAAAATTATTTCTGTACAGAGAGATAAAAATCCTCAAAGTTAGGCTACGAAATTCTGGAAAAAATTCTGGGCAGAGGTTCAAAACTTAAAACCTGGGAGTGATTCGTGAAATCTGGGCAAAGGTAACTATTTTTACTTGAAAATAGACATCCTAAGGATTCCAAGGAATTTTACGGATCCTCGTTTCGATGTTTGTAGAATTAATTATGATTTTTCAAAGTTAGACAAAATGCTGCCCAGATTTATACCAGCGTTGTTGTACGAATTTTGAGGGAATAAAGTGAAAAATAAAAGTTGTAAGGGCAAAATGGTCATTAGGGGCCAAAATATCTCTTAGGATATTACTTACAATTAATAAATACGATATTACCATTATAGGATCAACGCGATCACAGTTCGGACGTCAAACGTGCGACAAACGCCGACGAAGGTACGGACGCGTCATCGTAACACTAACTCGATGTTCATTGTATACCTATATGTGATGAGATGTGTTTTTGAACTGAGATTCTGTTTTCAAAAGTTATTGACTGTGCACATACAGCTTTATACGGGTTATAGTCATCATAACGCCGTTAAGTTTTCCTAGCGAGGACACGACCGTACATCGTGGGTAATCGGTGAATAGTGCGCATCGTAATAACATTCATATGCAGGTGTATATGGTGTGTTGTTACATGGTATATGTGAATTTTACTTGTGGTATCATGAATATCTGTCATACATAATTGTACTTGAACATGAGGTTAACCGTTACACTGGGTTCAATGTACTTTGAACCTCGCTCTTACCATAGCTTCGGGTTCGGAGTGAACAGAAGGAGACAAGGGTAAGCAAAGGGCTTAGGACGGACTGGTCGGGCCCCCTTTTGAAATGTATTTTGAATTTAGAACCATTTGAACTATTGTACCGCTATTAGTAGCAAAACATACGATTGATGTTATCGATACATATCTTTTGAAATACTATTTTTACTTCCTGCTCTACTCTGATCATGATACCGTTTTAAAAAAAAAAAATCGCTTCTGAAATTGGGATGTGACAAGAAAGCGTTATCAGAAGAGTTTGAAAAAAAATGAGGGAAAAGGGGAGAGAAGTGAGTGAAAAAGATATATAAGTTGTAACATCCCAATTTTCTAAAGCGTTTTCAAATAGTTTGATCAGAGTAGAGCATCGGAATAATTTTAAAGAGCGAGTATCTGATCAACTTTCATTATTGGTGTATCTGGTTGCTTGAAACAGCGGTACATTTATCCAAATATTCAAAAATACGCTAATACATATCCAAAAAGAAATTCTTCGGTTGGGTCTTCACTGGTGCTGCTTACCCTTGTCGTCGGCCCTCGGTCCTCCAGACCCTGAAGCTATAGTAAGGACTGAGGTCCAATACCCAATGGGCCTCAGGTAACGGTTAACCTCATGCTTATGTATGGCAAGATATGTATGACAGTATTAAAACATTAATCAACACACATTCACACAAGAGTTGTAAGTTTAATATATCGGTGGTACACATCGCATGTACGGTTATCCGAGTTAACAATACACATCACATGTAGAGTTATTTATGTCAACAAGTACACATCACATGTAAAGTTGTTCATGTACACATCGCATGTACAGTTGTCATCTATCACATATATAAGCATACAATAAGCATCGAGTTAGTGTTACAATATGCGTCCGTACCTTCGTTGACGATTTTGGTGCGTTCATTGATCGGACCGTGGTCACGCTTATCCTATAATGGTAATATCGCATTTTATTAATTCAAAAATAATATCTTAATAGATATCTTAGTCTCGAATGACCATTTTACCCCTGGTGGAATTATTTTTCAATTTATTTCCCTTAAATTTCGTAAAAACGCTAATTACAGCATTTAGGGCAGATTTTTCATCTATCTTTGAAAAATCATAATTAATTCTAAAAAAATCGAAACGAGGATCCGTAAAATTTATTGAATCCTTAGGATGTCTATTTTGGAGTAAAAATATTAGATTCTACCCAGAACTTAAGAACAATTCCCAGTTTTCACGTGTTCATCCCTTGCCCAGAAAAATTCCAGAATTTCGTAGCCCATTTTTCAGAATTTTTATCGAGCTCAAATTAATACGTTCTAGACATATTTGAAAAGCCCTATATGTCTAATTTAACCATGAATATTCCCAGAATTTTGTGACTATATTTTCAATATGAAATTTTGGCGTGTTCATCACCGATTCCAAAATTTTCAAAACCGATGAAATTTCGTCAGAACTTCGTTACTTTGATGTTTCTCTTCAAAAGTTTTTCTATATAACTTTCCTCATCATTTTTTCGAAATAAAGCTAATTTTGACCATAAAAACATGTAAATACAACTACTCTAGGATATTGAAGATCTAAGCTACTTCTACCTAAGAATTTAAGAACTAAAACTTAAAGAACTTAAAGCTAAAGCTAGAGAACTTACCAAGAATCTTGCTACTCCTTCAAGAAGCTCTTCACCCTCTTCCTTACTCTCTCAAATATGGTTAATACCTTTGTGAATTGGTGAAGAATAATGAAGACCAAAGCCCCCTATTTATAGCAAAAGGCTATGGCACCTTGGTAAATATTTCAAACTTAACTCTTCTTGTGTATGAACCCTTGGATCTAAACTAAGTAAAGAAGTTTTAATCTCATCCATCCATGTGATTAGAAAACCCTAACTTAATCTCTAAGTTTTGCTTTTTGAAATTCAATTTATTATTTAGTTTTTATTGAATAAGATAAGCTCTTTCTCTCTCCTTTCTCTCTCTTCCATCATCTTTTTCCTTACTTCATCAAGAAGTAAAGTGCGTCTTCTGTGTAAGTTTCTTCTAACGAGTCTTCGGTTTTACTTTAACGAAATTCATTTTTGGTTGCACGATCAATCACTAATACTTTTAAATTCTGAGTATGCTTTTTGATTAGTAGTTGGATATCCGTTTATGGTCTAATTAGATTCCCCCGATTGTACTAAGCTTATTCTTCAACGTTTGCAAAAATAGCCTTTACTAGGCTTACTTTCGAAGTTAAATTATGTGGGTTCAAGATAAGTCCTTATATTTTCTCCAAGGTTCCTTTAAATTTGTATAAATTCTCACTTTATTTGTTGTTTTGAGTTTTTACTTGTGTACATCGATATTTACTTGGATTTCAAACCATTATCCAATTTACTCTAGGATTTCAAACTTTATCAAATTTGCTTTAATTTTTTTCTCTCTCTCACACACTAGACTCACAACCCTCACAACATTTGCACACACACACTCACAACACTCTCTCTCTACTTGCACACACACACATACACAACTTTTTTCTCATTGGCGGATTTTACTTCACAAGGATTCCACTTTATGAAATCCATTTTCAAGCCTTTAGATTAGCTTTATTAGATTTAATCTTGACCTTCAATTTATGCTAATCTCTTATTGGTCCAATTGATTTCACGAGGATTAAGAATATTTTCTTGATTTATCATTGGCCAATTCAATTTCACAAGGATTAATATTAATTATTGGTTTAATCACAACCATTGGATTTCATTATGTTTGGTTAGATTAAATCTTCTCCCTTGATTAATTGATTTAACTAATCATGAAAATTAATGCTTAATTAGGAAAGTATTATTTCACCCTCATTTTATACTTTTATTTTGCTTCTTGATTATTTTGCAACTAATCCCAATTAGTGCAAGCTAACTTGTTCATTTATTTATTGGTAATTTCCATTAATTGATTTAGGTGTTTTCATAACATTTTATGACTTTCTATAATTAAATAAAACTATATTGTAATATAATAATCTTAGGGTATTTTATGATTTCTAAACCAAATTAGAAAATTTGGGTCTTTGGTTTATTTACTTCTAGGACAAAATTCCCTAAATTAAGCTACTAAATTTTGAGACCACATATTCACCTATTTTAAATAGGTATTTTCTATCAAAATATAGTGGCTATGCTAAATAGGATTTTTAGGGTATTACATTTCTCTCCTCGTTAAATAAAATTTCGTCCTCGAAATTTGCTCTATACTAACTAAACTTCTAGTCTATTTCTCTCCTATGTATGCTTACCAAACGTGCACTCTGACAATCTCACTCACCTTGTACCCAGTTATAGTATTCAAATATAGGACCCGCTGGTCCATTCTCACAGTACTTGGTTACGCAGGCCTTACTGCCTGACCCATTCAGCCTCTCGGCTTACCACATATTGGCCTTCCGGCTCAATTCGTTATCACATAAACCGCTTATGTGTTTTCTAAAGGAGTATTTTTCCTTCCAGCTTTATTTCAAACATCAGTATAAATTTTAATGGGTTAAAAGAAACTAACTATTTTCTAGGCTTGTCTCCTAACATATACTTAGGCATTAGTCTACTAATACTTTTCTTCCTTGAGTACATACTTCATAAAGAGTCTTTCAATACTAGTTAATCTGTCCCTCATCATTTAAGGTATCTCGTACTATCTATGAAGATAAACTGGCCTAGAGGGGTAGACCCTCAACTACAGTTGTGAAAATGTTGAAATATCAAGTATTTAGTTGTCAATAGTATCATTGATTATTGATCTTGTATTTTATATTGATGCCATTTATATATCATTTGACAATGCAGGAAGTGAAGAAGATATTGCCACCTTCATTTATGGAGATGAAGAATGCAGAGGGCTTAACTCCTCACCAACTATTCATAAAGGAGCATCAAGAGTTATTGAGTAAAGCCGAATCATGGGTGAAGGGAGTAGCAAACTCTTGCTTGATTGTTTCCACTGTTATTGCTATTGGAGTGTTTTACACTTCATTCAATACACTAGGTGGTGTCATTGACATTACAAGAATCCCTAATTACTTTCCAAAAAGATCATTCCTCGTATTTGGAACGTCTAATGCAATTGCCTTGATCTCATCCTCAGCCTCCACACTCATTTTCTTGTCTATCGTCATCTCACGCTATGCAGAGCAGGATTTTCACAAGTCACTACCACTGAAGTTGATATCTGGATTGGTTGCACTTTTCATGTCCATAATAAGCATGATGATATCATTTGGTAGTGGCTTCTTCAATGCAGACCATCATTGTTTAAACTTGGTTCCTAACTTCATTTCTTTTGTTGTTTTAGGAGCTGTATCTTTATTTGCATTTTCGCTGTTCTCAATCTGGTCTGATATAATCTATTCAACCTACTTTTGTAAGACTGTCTTTCGGCCATGTAAATATTTGCTTCACTAAAGTAGGTAGTTGTCTTTAAGAGTGATGGATAACTTCCTCTAATGTACATATGTACTGACGAAGTCTAAGAGTAACTTCCGTTTTTCAACTTTATGATTCTAATGCAACTGGGAATTTTGTTATTCTTAATTGAAAATTTTTCTTCTGTCACATTCTACACATTGTTATATTCTTGAAAAAACTAAACGTTTCAAACGTCCACGTTGAAGGCTATCCCCCAATAAATTAAACCTACTTGTAACATGGGACAAAGTCTGAGTTGTCTCCAAACGAAGGGATTGACATGAATTAATGAGTTCAACGGGATTAACATGGGACATAACGCTAACATTAAGATAAAGTATATATTAAATAGGGGTAAAAGTAAAAAATTATTAAATTTTAATATATAGTTAATGAGGTTTAAGTTTTATGTTTATGTTTCGATGAAACATGTCGAAAGTGATTTATAAATAGGACTAGAGGAATATATATCATACACCTAATTATTTGCAGGCCTATAAGATTGTAACTTAGACTCTTATATTTATAAGAGTATAATGAATTAGTATTTATAACTCATTTTTCAATAGTAACATTTTGGGGAAATTGGGGAGAAGTCCTCTATTAAAAATTTAATTGGGAGAATTTTCCCCAACATTTTTTTATCACCTAATTGTCATTAAATTACTTTTTTAGGATCCAAGTATCACTTACCCTTCATTTACTAAGTGAAATAGGGGTAGAAATATGCTAGTGTAATGCCCATAATTCTATGTCCATCAGGATCCTATATCTCTTATTAATTTAATCAGCGTGTAATTATCAAAGTGATAACGTTTACATATAAGAGGATTCGCAATAGAGAGTATGCATAACATTTGGACGAAGAGTAACTGATAACATATGTCTAGATATATATTGGTTAATTTTAATTCCTCAAGGAATATTTGCATGATACAATTCAAAATTTGGAAATAGTCAGGGTTAATCCCATTGGAGAATATTGGTTGTACATTATCTCAAATTAATGTTAATCGAATAGTTAGTAATATACAATCAAAATACTGGATTATAAAAATTCACTTAATTAAATCTCCTCCTTTGGGGTCTTCTTTTACGATTCCAACTGCATCGCCTGACTTCCTGATCCAGAACATCTTCCTAGATCTTTAGGTATTTCTGAGATTCAGTGATCAGATGAATCTCAGGGTAATGGTTAATCTCATATTCAAAGTGCAAATCATACATGACAAATATTTCATATATGGTGAAATAAAAGAAATCATTCAACAAACACACTGCAACAAGACTACATAGCATACAACACATATAACGTTAGCGGCGGAAGCACACACAAGTGGTACATCTCCCGAGAAGAATCCTCAAGAATAGGAAAATAATCATGCAACATTATCGTATAAAACAATAATCCATAGCCAGTTGAATAAAACGCATGACTCGAGCATATAAACCTGGCCGAGAATCCACAAAACATAAGAATCCACAAAACATAGACATACAAGGTATATATAAAAACACAAGGAATAGGAGATTAAGTTCCCAACCTTAACTTTGCGTAATTAATACTAATTCCCAGCGCTTAAGACTTGGACTTCCTTTAATATCTTAAAGTAAGATTGTTATAAATAGTAATTTCCTATTTATTTTGCAAGGTATTATATTAAATGTCATTCTTGAGATATTAAAAGGGTTTTCCTTGTCCCTTAAGTCACTCTTTTATTCATATAGGTTAAGTCTTACATCTTTGACTTTATTTTACTAGATTTTTGGACTATATATTCACATTTTGTTCCAAAAATTCCCAACAACTTTGAAAAGTCAGCACAAAAATCCAATTGATGTGCTCCCAAAGGTTGTTGGTCCCTTAACATGTCTATTTTCATATAAAAATACTCCCAACAATTAGAAAAGTTTAAAGTATTCCATGAATAATAAAGCTTCCCAATTGTTAAGATCATACTTCTAGAAACACGAGTCAGTTTGATAAATTCATATCTTTTTGTACCAAACTCCAAAAATTGCTTGCAACCTATCAAAAGAAAGCTATTTCTATCTACTACATTTCTAAAAAGGTTCATTATTTTGATACATCATTTGATTGGTTAAAAGTCATGCACAATCACTACTATTTAGATTTCACTTCCAAAAACATAAGTCTTTTTCAAAAATTTGTAACTCCTTGCTTAGAGCTTCAAAAATTATATATCACCTATAAAAATAAATCTCTTTCTATCTACTTTATTTTTGTAAATTTTCATAATTTTTGGATATCATTTGGTCAGTCACAAATCATGCACAATCACTACTTGTTCATATTACACTTCCATAAACACAAGTCTTTTTCAAAAATATGTAACTCCTTGTATAGAGCTCCAAAAATTACATATTACATACCAATCAAAATAAATCTCTCTCTGTCTACTTTATTTCTAGAAAATTTCATGATTTTTATACATCATTTGATTGGTCAAAAATCACGTACAAGTCTACAGCCTCCAAAAATTCAAAACTAACAGATTTTTGCAACTTTTACAACTTCCAACTTTTGCTTCTAAATCTCATTTCCCATCATGTTTCCACTTCATTTTTCATTTTAAACACACTGTTGACCTCAAAATAAAGAAAATCATTTTTCTTTAGCATTTTCTTACTTAGGCTGAAATATAGCCTTAAAAACTAAGAAACCCACTTTTTTCCAAGATCATGATTTTTAGTTTAGGTTTTTCTTAGATCTTGCATTTTTAGTCTTTGATCATGTTGGATCTTATTGTGGGCAGCATGAACCCTTAGGGTTCCATGTCTCCACGTCCTAAGAAAAACATGAACAAACCATTTTAACCGAAGAAAACTAAGATCAAGCCTTTTTTACAACAAACCACAAAACATACACAAGATCGGTTAGGATCCTTACCAACTAGTCTTGATCTTTGTGTTTAGTGGCAACCTCTCCTTCCTCTTGGGCCTCCAAAATTTCAGCCTTACTCATCACTAAAGACCAAAGAAGATTAGTTTGTCAAGTTTATGAACTTACACAAGATGAGAAGAAGAGTTACAAGAACTCATGAACTCACGTTGGCTTGCTTGGATTTCCCCTTCCTTCTTTCTTCCTCCTTGCTTGAGTTCACACTCTCTGTCTCTCTTCTCCTTGCTTTGTGTGTCCAAATGCAAGACAAGAAGGGTCTTGAAGTGTCCTGCACTTAATGCAAAAAGTCCTCTCTTGCCCAAAAGTCTAAACCACTCTCACCAACTCTCTTTGCTTGACCTTTTGAACAAGCTATTATCTTTTTCTCTCTCCCTCCCCTCTTTGTAGAAAATAGGTGCCTTGTTGGGCTAGAAAATATTTTCATCTTGATGAGATAAGCCCCATTACATAAGCAAGTGTTTAGATGTCCACCTTCTAGATCATCTTGCCTCCTAGCTTGACATGTGGCACTTTGAATTGTTGACTTTTGTTCCAATGTGTGATACATGTTTAAGTCTTCATTTTTCCCCCTTTTGGCCTAGGTTGACCAAAATATGTGTCCCCTTATAGGGTTCACATGTGTTAAATTTTAATGTGTCCCCTTATAGGGTTCACATGTGTTAAATTTTATTCCCTATGGTTTCAAAGTCATATGTCATAGTTTTGTTGTCATTATGCCCTAATTTATCTAAGTCACAAACATTTCTTTTTCTTATCAAAATTGACTTAGGAATAATCAATAGATTATCAATGTCACAATAGATATTAAATCTTGGCATTTCATGAAATATGCAATTTCAATATATTATTGAATATTCGTAATATACGGGAATTTTCGGTAAAGTGTAAACGGGATGTTACATTTCTCCCATTGTTAATTTAACTTTCCTTCCCGAAATTTGTTATATATTTTGTACACTCTGAGCTATAAACTCTAGATATTCTTTTTTATATCTTCCTCCATTTCCTAGGTTGCCTCCCAAGGAGTTAGTCCCTTCTAGACCACTTTCACGAATGGAATACTTTTGTGTCCGATCGCTTCTCCCGTTTGATCAATGATCTACTCGCTTGACAACATAAGTATAATCATCTCGGACGTCCGCATCTTTGTACTTGATAATATGCTCAGGGTTTGGTTGGTACTTCTTTAACTAAGAAACATGGAATACATTGTGGAGTTTGCTCAGGCTTAGGGTTAAAGCCATTTGATAGGCTACTGGTCCATGTTTCGCCAAGATCTTGAATGGACCAATGTAACGAGGACTTAATTGTCACCTCTTGAGTGCTCTACCAATACCCGTTACTAGAGATATCTTCAAAAAGACATGATCTTCAACTTTGAATTCTAGAGGTCTCCTCATTTTATCAACATAACTCTTTTGTCTACTTTGCTCTATTAGGAGTCTCTTCTTGATTAATTCAATTTGTTTGAAGTTTGGTCAACTATGTTTGGCCCGAAAATTCTTCTTTTCGACAATTTTGTCTAGCATATGGGTGATTGGCACTTCTGGCCATACAATGCTTCAAATGGAGCCATTTGTATGCTCACATGATAACTATTGTTTTATGTAAATTCAGCAAATGGAAGATATCGATCCTAGTTCCTTTTGAAATCCAATACACACGCTCTCATCATATCTTCTAGTGTTTGTATGGTTCTTTCAAATTGGCCATCTATCGAGGATCGAAGTTGTACTAAATTTTAGCTTCATCCCCGAGCTTCGTCTCATTTCCATTCCAATATCTCTAGCCCTAGAAGAAGACCCGTAGGTCGCTGATGTTCAATCTTTACTTTCTGGCAAGTCAAGCATCTAGCAAATTTTGGAGTGGTAATACTTCTTAAAATATTGAGTAACAGATTCATCACTTATGTAAAATCTCCATAATTCAAATAATAATCCCTCTGGTCCTAATTATAGGAGCAAATTTTGGAGTTGGTTTTGGTCCTAATTATAAGAGTAAGTTTCAACTTTTGTCAATTTTTTCCTATAATACCCCTATTTAACAAAAAGGCATTAGGCCTCCTCTTCGTTGTTTGCAATCATCTCTTACCTTTTTTATAACTGATCGCCTTTTTCTTTATTTATATTTTTCATAACATCTCATGTTTCTTTCCTTTTATAATTTAGTCTTTATTGCCAATACATTAATACACATTTATTAATGACTTCTGACCATATTATAATAATTATTCATGACTTTATATCCAATTATTATTATTTTTTCAACATAATCAAACATCGTTGTTGTATATACTTATTTTCTTCTCCTCTTGTAGCGAGAGGGCGTGTGTGTGAGGTCCTGGAGCACAATCAAAGAAATAGATGTCTTGACAATTTTTCTTCTCAAATTGTTCGTGTGAAATTTAGGTTTATATCATGATATATCAATTTTTTAAGGTAAGGGTATTTTAGGAAAATACATATAATTAACTAATTTAACTTCCCTCCTTAATCCCTCTAAATTCTGGTAAATTACTCCTATAATTAGAACCGGAGGGAGTACTTGAATTAATTAACTTCTAGTCTTTTTATATCTAAATTTCCTTTATTAATTGCAAAAACACCAAATAATTAACTTTGACCTTTTTGATTCCCATGTTCGGATTACCTTCCAAAAATTCTAGAATTCCCAACAAATTAAAAAATTCATAATTAATTGTAAAAAAATCCAATTTAGATGATTCCAAAGGCTTTGTGACCCTTGATATGTCTAGCTTTGTAAAAAAAAAAAAAAAAAAAAAAAAAAAAAAAAAAAACCCTCGTGTGATTAGTTACATGCTTACTTGGTCTTGTTTCCCTTAAACTTTATCGTTGTCCAAATTTACTTTTCAGATTTAAAGGTCATTTTCAAAAGTACTTATCTCCTCGTAGAAAACTCCAAAAATTATGAATTACCTATCAAATTAAATCTATGTGTCTTCTTTAAATTTGGAAATTTTTGAAACCATTAGATATCATTTACTTATTCGAAACTGTCCATCAATTTGTCGCCATGCAACAAGCTGCAAAGCGTTTTTAGAGTTTTTTTGCCAATCTTATGATTTTATGTTTCAAATGGCTCACTAACTTATTATTTGGCCCTTCAACATATTTTAAACCCTTTTTCAGACATTTGGGTCGAATCTCCCTATACTTACTAACTTACACTTCTTGCTATTTTCATTCTTCCTTATGCTCCCTAAGCCTTGTCGTCAACCTCCTTAAGAACACCATGCATTACAACCATCTCAATATTCAAAACCTACACAGTGAATGAAGAAGGAAAATTTAGTCTTAATTCATGACCACTTACCTTGGTGACTTAGGATTTCTTTCCTTTTTCCTATTTCTTCACCAAATTCTTCTGTTTTTGTTACCCTAGGTGCTTGGTCGAAATTTTACATGAAAAGAGGGTTAATAAGTGATTTATAATTAAAGGAAAAATTACTTAATGGTCCTCTTTACATTTGACCCAAATACCCTTACATATTATTCTCACCGTTGTGGCCAATTTCTACATGCTTCTTGAATTTCTTTCCTCATTTTTAACTTGGACGAAATTATTGGCTTGTTGAGGAAGAATTTTGAGTCATCATTTTTGTTGGTTAATTTTGGTTGCTGCCTAACATTCACGCGCAAAAACTCATTGGGTGAAGAACAAAAATTTTGTTCTTTACCAATTGCAGCAGAATTTATAATTTATAACCATGACCTTTTACAATACTCATGAGAACCCGTAACTCTTACGGGAGAGCATGAATCTAAATATCGAGATAAATAAAATCAAATAAGTTAATATATGAAAACCCATAACTCTTTACGGGTGCTCGTGGAGTTGAAGATCATAAATAATTAATCATTATGGAAACTTGTAACTCTTTACCGTGCTCATGAGAACCCGTAACTTTTACGATACTTGATGAGTAATATTTATGTCATGTTTTCCCTATGTGTTTTGATTATTTTGAATGATAAATTTGAGCTTTATTCTGTGCTATTTGATAGAATTGTTGGTTCTCTAAAAGATTTTGATGATTGCCAACAATTGTGAACAAAGAATGAGGATTTGCTCTCGAAAGTTGGAAAATCCCGAGTGAGAGCAAACCTCGAGGTTTTCCCCGAAACCTCGAGGTTTGGCCTTACAAAGGAAGCATCGAGGTTCTATGTTTAAACTTGCAAAAATTGGGTTTCACAAAATTATGTGAAACCTCGAGGTTTGTTAAGAAACCTCGAGGTTTTGAACTTCCGAGAGAAAACTCGCCACACCAAGTTGTGAAACCTCGAGGTTTACAACAAAACCTCGAGGTTATGCCTTGGCGCCAAACTGAAAATTTGAAATTGAATGTAAAACCTCGAGTATTGACAAAACCTCGAGATTTCTGGCTTCCCGAGAGCTAATGGTTTTTCGTATGTTTGAAAACCTCGAGGTTTCCATAGAAACCTCCAGTTTGTGTTTTGGGTCAAAACAAAGAACTTTGACGTTTGGGCAAAACCTCGAGTATTGTTACAAACCTCGAGGTTTGTGAGTTCCGAAGAGCAAATGAACTTTCACTCATTCTAAGACCTTGAGGTTCCTTGAGAAACCTCCAGGTTTGCTTCCATCATGTTTCTACTGGGTTTCACTCACAATGTGAAACCTCGAGGTTCCTGAGAAAACCTCGAGGTTTGGAGTAAGCCCGATAAACCTTTGTGATTGCATCATGAGAAACCTCCAGGTTTTATGATAAACCTCCAGGTTTGAGGTTTTGGTCTTAAATCTTTTTCAACCTTAAATGACCAAACCTCGAGGTTTGTGAACAAACCTCCGGTTTCTGGACGCGTTGAAAATCGAATGTAACGATTTTGCTATGCCTTCGTGTTTGATCTCAATGCTTTCCATGATTAATGTCTATTGGTACTAGATATGTTTAACCATCTTTTTAGTGAGTTTCAGACAGATTAAGGAAGGTTTACTTAAGGTTTAAAGCAAAAGCAAAAGTGATGTTAGAACATTAAATGCTCAACCCAGAAACTTGCATCCTTTTGGTTAATCCATCTGCACACGGTTGCAAAGCATTAAAGAATGATTTCTACATCTAGCAACATCTTCTCCAACGGATTG
The DNA here is from genome assembly GCA_019022655.1 of Acacia acuminata. Lineage (NCBI taxonomy): Eukaryota > Viridiplantae > Streptophyta > Magnoliopsida > Fabales > Fabaceae > Acacia > Acacia acuminata. The sequence continues at coordinate 107,085 of JAFJYI010000435.1, read as the reverse complement.
ATTTGCGTAGTCAACTTAACCATCCAAACCACTGGATTAAGTGAGTTTTAGAAAGAGAAGAAGACCTAAGCAACTCACAACTTCTGCGATCATCTTCAACGGTCTTATTATCAATGCAACGGTCTATTAATGCTATCCGACTATAAATAGAGTTGCATTCAATTCTTCTCAACAACTACTACATCTGAAAACGAACAAGCATTCAAGTTCTTCAACTACCTTTCTGTTTTCACTTGTATTTTGTCTTTTGACATTATAAGCTTCAGTGTTTATTATTATCCACTCTTAGAGAGAGCTTTTATCTATAATTCATTTATTGAAAAGAATCACAAGTCAAGGGACTTGGTGATTTGGGAGTTCATTGATTACAACTTGTAAGGGGAGTGAGTTCTAAGAGAGAGAACTACTCTTTAAGTACGAGTGTATAATCTTTGTGATAGTGAAAATCCCGAGAGTCCGGGACCGGATGTAGGTCAAGTTGTTAAGACCGAACCAAGATAAATCTTTGTGTTTCAGCTGTTCTTCCCTTTATTCGTTCATCTCTCGTTGTCTAAAAACAGAGCAATTTACAAAAAGTTTTTAAAATACCCAATTCACCCCCCCTCTTGGGTATATAGCTCCACTTTCAAGAATGTCTACGAATTCATGGACATAGGGAAATAGAGGATAGGTTCTACAAAATATTGCATTCATATCATTATCCTACTCATGTGCATAATAAAAAAACCACTTTATGGCTTGATGTGAAAACATATAATAAAGTTGATACAATGCTATAGCATATCGTATGCCCACACCTGCGCTAGCAATAAAATATGACTACTATGTTGTAGCATTCTAAGTGATGTAGAATTATGTGCTATGTTACTTTAACATTTCCTAGCGAGTTTTCAGGAAATTAAGATAAGTCATGCAGATAAACGTTAATACGATGATTAAACTAAGCCAAATCCTGAAGATGCGGAGAATCGAGAGAAAGATCTGAAGAATCTCACGGTATTAAAATAATGATCAATCAACCAAATCTAGGATTTGGACCTGACAGATTTGGAAGGCTCAACTTACTGGACGTACAGCGCAAGAACACCTAACTATAAAAGGAAAGTGCGGCAAAACCTAAAGGACTCGAAGTTGTGTGTGTCAAGCAGTCAACACAATTCCTATCCAACTGAACTCACACCAAAAGAAGAGAGAGAGAGAGAATACCGATAACAAGTGCAGTAGACCAAACCCAACCTTGCCCTGGAGCAAGACAGATCGTAGAAGATGTGGAGCTGTTGCGTGATAGGACATCTCTCATGCCGTCAACTTTCTGATGAGTTTTCTTGTTTTTCTTTAGTTATTTTATTTCTATAATTCTGCCATAAGCTATTCTATGTTACTCTGTGTTATGTTTCCCTCATTAGTCATGAACTAAACTTCCTTTGGTTGAGTGAGGAAAAATTTCTAAGTCGTAGAATGAACCGAGTTTGCTAAGTTTTTAATTTAATAAATTCAGTTTGTTTAGTAGTGTTTTAATTCATAGTCGTTTAGCAGACGCTAAGGGCTATCTTAGTGGTCTTGGCTTACCGGATAAGAGTCAAGGTTAGACCTCTGTTAGACAGTGTTTGCGAGGCGTAGCCATGCAAGGCCCGACCTAAACTGTAGATGCTAGGAATGGATGCTCATAACCAGAACACCTCGATTTAACTAGACAGACTACAGTTGAAATCGCCATAGGAATATGGGAGAAGTAAAGTGAGGACTGTACTTATAGAATGCAGACGTTCCTATATAGCATAGTGGTGGGTTAAGTGAATAACGTTGTGAAAGGCAGTTATGCTTAATCATTGTGGAAGCTATGCAGCATAATTGCTATAGTAATGTCTCGTATGCAAACTGTGGGAATGACATGACTTAGGATGAAATTCGAGCTCAGCCTACTTTTAAACTGATATGTCCCTTCGACTTCCGATCAAATATTTATTTCTTGTCATTAGTAGTAGCAAAACAACCAACCCAATCATAGTCTTACTCTTATGCAACTATCATTAGAAACTACCGTCATCCTTGGTATCAACAGTTTCTATGGGACGATACTCTACTCACTTTTTATTACTTGTTCAACTAGTTCACTTGTCATAAGAGAATTCAACCAATAGGTACTCATGAGTAATGATTTCAATTATGTTTTCAGACTTCATGAGTATTATGGACCCCGCAACTCTTTATGGGATCTCATGAGTTTTCCCATATTAAACGATGAGGTAAAAACTCATGCACTCTTTTTGAAATCTTGATCATATGATTCCCGTAACACTTTACAGGAGCTTATGGGATATTCCTAGGAATATTGATCATGTGATTCCTGTAACTTTTACAGGTGCTCATGGGATAGTCCCAGGAATATTGATCATGTATCATACAGATGCTCATGGGAAATTCCCAAGATCTACTCATTAAAATACTAAAGGGTTTTAGGATTACCTTATTTCACTTTGAAGACCTCAAAATTTATGATGTCCTCTAATGCTAATCCACACAGCTACCTATTCATTATAATGAGAACACCTTCTTCTTGATTCCTCCTTTTCCTTGGATGCTTGCTAGGCGATTACTGTTTGTTCTCTATGTGTTTTGATGACAACTGACAATTGTCAACTAAATGAAGTTAATGGATAAGTTAAAAATATTTTTAAATTTGTTAAAACTTAACCAGTAACTTCCTTTCAAACTTGACTCGAGTTTAGAGTTGTAAAATTCGAGTCAACATAAGACAAAGAGATGTCAAGATATTTGAACTCTACTTGACTCGAGTATCAGTTTGTAAAACTTGAGTCAATGCAAGGCAGGGAGCTATCAAAGTATTTTTAAACTTATATAGACTCAAGCCAGTCAAGCTTAACTCGAGTCATAAGCTCTTGTGAAATATTTAAAGAAATGATAATAACTCGAGCTTGTAATATTTGACTCAAGTCATATTTTGTGGACTTAAACTTATCTTTCAAAGTAGAAGTCTTTAACTCTAGCCAACACTTTTTAACTTCAGCATACCTTTGTGATCAACTTTTCAAATGAATTAGTTAACTTGAGTTGGTCACTTAATGACTCGAGTTGACGTGATTTCATATCATTTTCAAATGTTGTTTCAAAGTTCATCTGTGAAAGAAGAACTTGGCTCGAGCTAACCTTAATTGACTCGAGTCATGCACTTGAGTTAACCATTTGAAACTTGAGCCTAAGTCATACAGAGACATCTTCATTTAAACTTCAAACTTATTTTCAAAGGAGATGATCCAGTGACTCGAGCACATAATGCTTAACTCGAGTCATCTGCTCCAGTTTGGTTGAATTAAACTCGAGTGTAATGTACCTTTGTTTCACAATCATCGTGTCCGTAAATCTTAAATCTTTAAGTGTGATTTGTATACTTCATATTATCACTCATTATTGTTATGAACTATGTTTAATCAGTTTGTTAGTGAGTTTTAGATGATTAGATAATGGATTAATTGAAGATTAATAAAAAATCAAGTGACTACATCACACCGTATTTAATGCTTCTCGAAAACGAAGCACAGATTTGGTTAATCATTTTCTGCACATTCCAAATGCATTAATGGTTTCTTTCCTCATTTGGAAGCCGGATCATCCAATGAGAAGAACAACATTGAATGTCAATAAAGAATGTCTGCGAACGAATCAAGCATCAAGTAATGAACAATTGAAGTCCCATGATTATAGTCATTACTCTCAATGGTGCATTGATAGCTTCCAACAGTCATTAACTGCCCTCATTATTTTTAAGCTGAAGCTTTCATTTCGTTCCAATGACCGGAAACACAAACGCTCAAACAATCAATACGCATTTACTACTTAATTCTTTTGCATACTATCTTCAGATATATAATCTTTAGTGTTTAACAATCTGCTCTTTTAAAGAGTTCATTACTGAATCATTATTCTTGTAAGGATCTCAAAGTTGTGCGACCTTGAGATTGGGTTATTTGATTACAACTTGTAAGGGGTAGTGAATCTTAGTGAGAGGATTACTTTCGAGTACAGAGTATGTAATCAATTAATGAGATGGTAAAAATCCCAAAGAGTCTGGGGACTAGACGTAGGTCAAGAGTTAAGACCAAACCAGTATAAATATCTTGTGTTCATTTTTCTAAATCAATATAGATCAAATACTACTAGACGGAGCTTCTACTAACAGACCCCCCATTTCAATGGTGAACCCTATTCATTTTGGAAAGCCAAATTTAGAGTTTTTGTAATGGTATTGAGTATGGTCTATGGAATGTATTCGAGAGAGAAGACTATGTTCCATCTAAAGTGGAAGATGGAGTTCGAACTCCTAAGCTTGAAGAAGAATATGATGAAAATGATAGAAGGCAAGTCACTCTCAACAGCAAAACTATTCTGATCCTCCAACGTGCTCTAAGTAAGAAAGAGTACTTTCAAGTCTGCACTTTATCATCTGCAAGAGATATGTGGAATGCTCTTGAGATTGCTCATAAAGGGACAACTGGAATCGAGGAAAATCGAGTAAATACCTTGATGATTGAATACGATTTACTTTTTATGAAGTCTAGAGAATCCATTGGTGAATTCCAGCTTAGATTCACTCATCTGATTAATCAACTTATGGCATTGGGAAAAGAGAATGATCAACCTGTTCAAGTGAGGAAAGTTCTCAACATTCTTAGTAAGGAATGAGAAGCTAAAGTCACTACGATTGAAGAGGCTCTGATGAGCACAATTTATGCCATGTTTTTCCCTATATTTTATGACTGAAGTGTATGGTAAATACACGCTTAACTGCAATCAATCTAAGTAGAAAGCCCAGCTCATTGGAACTTGCACCGCAAGAAAACCTGATTATATAAGGAAACAACAAGCCAACCCTAGAGGAGAATCGGGCAGAGCCTAAACGAGATTTCACATTCGGCCAGACTCGAAAGAAGAGAGAGAGATTTCACGAGGCACGAGAACTCCAAGAGAACCCAGCATCCTTCCTTGCAGTAAGACGGAGAGAAGAAGAAGTTGAGTGGTGACGTGACAGGGCTTCTTCCATGCCATCGGAACTTCGTCAAGCTTTATGTTTCTTTTTATTTTAACCTTTTGATCATGGGTCATTTTGTTGTTATCTGTTTTGTGTGTCCCTCGTCAGTCATGAAATAATTTTCCTAAGGCTGAACGAGGATGAATCTTTAAGTTTTGAATGAACCCAGTTGCTAGTTCTTAATTCAATAAATCAGTTTGCTTATCGCTGATTTAATTCCCTTGTCGATTAGCGCAAGTTAAGGGTGAGATTTGTGGCCTCAACTTACTAGCAAGGAGTTGAGGTTAGACCTCTGAGAAATAGTGATTGCTAGGCAAGCTGGTGCAAGGCTTGACCTATATTGTAGGCTTCAGGAATGGGTCTACCGCTCATAACCAATACACCCTGTTTTGTAATGTTGATCTAACTAGAAAATTGTCATATGCATATGGAAGAAGTAAAGTTAGCATTAGAAGTATCTGATCCGGAAGCTTCGATAGACTATAGTGGTGGGTTAACTGGATAGCGTTGTAGTTAGTAGCTATGATGTAGCATTGCAGAAGTCATGTGCGATAGATGCTATAGTAATGGGTAAAGCAATTGGGGGGATTGATATACTTAAGGGTGATTCCAAGTTCAGCCTAATTTCCTACTGATATCTTCTTACAACTTCGATACTCTCTACTTTAGTTTGTTATTTAGCATAATCACAAAAACCTCTCAAACCAATCATATTTACTTTCTGTTTCGCACACCTATCATAGCAATCGAGGTCACTTCCTGGTATCTCAGTCTCTGTGGGACGATACTCTACTTACACTTTATTGCTTGTTCGACTGGTTCACTAGCCATTAAGGAAATCGACCAACAAGTTTTTGGCGCTGTTACCGGGGACTGTAGATACCCTTAGTGACGATGCCTTCTTTGCTTAATAGTTGTGGTTTATCTTAAAAAGCTCACTCATTCCCTGTTCATGATTTTCAGGTACATTCTGTAGTGCATGCGCAACTCACCTTCAACCAACTTAGAACCTTACAATCCAGAAATCGAACGCACTTACAAGTAGAGGCATAGAAAGCAAAAGCGAAGAAGTCAACCTTTTGACTCAGCAAGCATGACGGATATGCCTTTCAACCATGAGCAGGATCGACAAGGGTCGATAGTAATAAATAGGGACAATCAGATCCCTCCACCTCCAAATCCAGATGTTAACAAGGCCATCATGGAATTCGGGATTCCCGATCTAAACAAATTGAATTCGGCTATCACACCACTGACCTTAAATGCTCCACTTTGAAATCAAGGGTGTCATTATTCAGATGTTGAATGCAGCCAGAAAATTTGGAGGGCTCCCATATGAAGATCCTCAATTACATCTGAAGGCCTTCATGGAGGTGTGTGACTCATTCGTCATTCCAGGAGTCATAGCCGACGCTGTCCAGATTAAATTATTTCCATTCTCGCTTAAGGACAAGGCTCGAATGTGGCTTGACAAGTTACCAGCCAACTCAATCACCTCCTAGAATGATTTGGGGAGCAAGTTCTTGCTCAATTTTTTCCCACATACTAAGAACGCTCAACTCAAAGGAGACATCACCAACTTCCAAGAAAAGTCTGGAGAATATACCTATGAAGCCTGGGACAGATTCAAAGACCACCTCAGGAGATGCCCACAGCATGGACTATGTGAATGGGTTCAGTTAGAAACATTTTAAAGAGGTCTCGATGAACAAACATGATCAATTGATGACGCCTCATCTGGAGGATCCATTCTAATGAAGTCATATGAAGAGGCCAACAATTTATTAGAGCGCATGGCTATGAATAGCCATCAATGGCAAGCAGACAGAGCTACTTCCTCCTGGACGGTTGCTGGAATACATAAACTAGATGCTATGACAGCTGTCACAGCTCAAGTATCATCTCTAACTAATATGGTGAAAGGATTGACACTTCCATCAAGCAACAAGTCACCGCAACCATCTCAGGTAGCTTGTTTGTACTGTGGTGGAGAGCATTCTTATTCTCAGTGCTCTGCCAACCCAGAATCGGTTAACTTTGTCAACAACTTTAACAGGGGAAGTAACAGCTACAATCCATACTCTAATAGTACAATCATAGATAGAGGTAGCATCCCAATTTTTCATGGAATTCTCAAGGTCAACAAGCAGCGGGACAACCATCAGGCCCACAGTACCCGAACAGAACATTAAACTCACCAGGGTTAACCCAGCAAGCAAGGCAACAGGGTGGTGATTCAGAACCGTAGCACTCCATGTTAGCCCTTCTGAAGGAATATATGATGAAGAATAATGCAATCATTCAAAATCAGCAAGTAACCCTGAGAAACCTTGAAAACCAAGTGGGACAACTAGCTACTGCCCTCAACAATAGACCCTCAGGATCTCTACCAAGTGACACTGAAGTCCCTAGAGTCGAAGGAAAAGAGGAAGTCAAGTTAATAGAGCTTCGAATCGGCAAGAGTCTAGAACCCATGAGAGTAACCAAGCAACCTACGGTTGTTGCTGATCCAAAATTTGGGAAAGAAAAGGAGGGACAAGAAAGTAATGACAAATTCCTTGAAGAGGAGCGAAGGCACCCAAGGCTTTCACAACTTGAACCAGATATCAACGCCGTGACAATGCCTCCAACTACTGCACCAGATGATCACGTGCAACACCTAACAAGGAATGCTACCGCATCATCACAGCGTAACCATGATCTCGGGTCTTCAAAGATGCTAAAGCAACCCTCTCCTTTCCCCAAGGACTTTAGAAGCAAGGGCAACAGAAACAATTTAAGAAATTCCTTGACATGCTACGGCAATTGCACATTAATATCCCTCTGGTGGAAGCTCTGGAGCAAATGCCTAGCTATGTGAAATTTACGAAGGAGATTTTGGCCAAAAAGAGACGTCTGGAAGAATTTGAGACAGTATTATTGACCCAGGACTGTAGTGCTACACTAACAAATCGGCTACTGCCAAAATTAAAAGACCCTGGTAGCTTCACCATACCATGTGCAATTGGACCTCAATATTCAGGAAAAGCTCTGTGTGACCTCGGTGCCAGCATTAATGGCATGCCTATGTCTATTTTCAAAAGGTTGGCAATTGGGGAGGCCAAACCCACAACAGGTACGCTGCAACTAGCCGATCGCTCCATCGTTCTACCTAAAGGAAAAATCGAAGATGTCCTGGTAAAGGTGGATAAATTCATCTTCCCTGTGGATTTCATTATTCTTGACTTCGAAGCAGATCATGATGTTCCAATCCTCTTGGGATGACCTTTCATGGCAACTAGGTGGACATTGATCGATGTGGAAAAAAGGAGAACTTACTATGTGGGGGAATGACGATCAGGTCACCTTCTCAATCCTAAAGACTGTGGGATTCGAAGACCCAGCTGAGAAGTAGTTAACTTCTGAAGATGACGGCAAAGGGAGTAAAGAAGCCGGTAGCCCTCCTGCCATACCCTAGCATTAAACTGCTATGGAAAAGTCTGGCTGAAGACTTTAAAGCAAGCACTATTGGGAGGCAGCCCAACTTTTTGTTTTTCTTTGTATTGGCATAGCAGTAGAAAGGACGGGTTATGCATGGACAAATGCTATAGCATGATAAAAGGCGCCTCAGCCTCAGCACAGCAACGCATCAGAAGCCAAATAAAAAGCCAGCCATGTATGCACCCAATTCTCAACTAAACACTATGTGTATGAGTTGCTAATAACGGGCCATCTCCACTAGGCCCACTCCACGCCGAATCACTTTAACTCCTCACTTTCAAAAGTCGTAATGCTTCACATTCAAACTTTTCCTACTCTCTCTGCCCGTTCGTCCCGTGTCTTTTCATCTCCCTTTGACCCTCCGGTGCCAACCCTCCAATTACCCAACTACCATGCCCCAGGTGAAACAAGCGCACGATGTGGCCGGGTGCCCCCACTGGTCTACACTCGTCAACCGCACATTCTCAATCCACCTCCGGCACCGCCAACACCCATTACCATCACGGTTTCCTCTCTCTCCTCCTCATCCACTGAACCATCTCCTGTGTCTGGCACTACAGATTCATCGGATCGCTCCTATATCCTAATCCACGCGCTTCTTTACTAGCGCTCGGCCACAGATGAGAAGTCTCCGGGCAAATTTCCACGGCGCCTCTGTCGAGTACGTAAGGAGCTGAAAACCATCCACCGCGACCCATGGGTCTACCTCGAAGCCACTGCCCGGAGGTTTCTTTGGCGACTATCTCCCTCTCACTCCCACTTGGCGAACCCTGTTGTGAATGGCATAGGTGATAGTTCTGCTGAGGAGGATACGGCCAGCAGTGCTGCAGCCCCTAGTTTTATTTTCTTTTGTTATTTCTGTATATTTGTTTTGGTTTTTTCTAAGAATCTGGTAATGCCCTCGGTGTTTACCCCAGGGCCATTTTGTGCATGATGCTGTGATTAGTCCTGTTTCCTTATTTTTCTTTTTACTCCCCGCCGCCCCCTATGTGCATTACCCCTTGCGTTTTTTGTCATATTCTTTCTTTGCTGCAATGAGGGCATTGCATCGTTCAAGTGTGGGGGGGATAAGTGGTTTAATCTGTGATCTGCTACTACTGTTTCCATGTGTGTGTGCCATCCTGATTACCCTGAATTTAGCTTTTGCACAAACTGAAAATTGGTTTTTCAAATTGCATGATGAAGCATGAATAGATTTTTGTAGCAGTAGTATAAATGTCTGTATGATGAAGTATAGAATGATTGCCTAAGGAAACTGAACCTTTAGGTTTGGGAAATTGACAGTACTAACTAACCTGATGCGGGGTAAAGTGGCAATGAGGAAGTTTAGAGAGAAGAACCCACGATAGAAGGATTGATTTGAGCATAACTGTTTTATTCTAGTGTGCATGTCTGCTAGCCCATGTATGATCCTTGATTTATCTTAGTTCTTTGATAAATTGTTTAACATTTGAGTGTGAAATTCGTAGGATAAAGGCATTCATATCATGCCTATCATTCCCATACACAACCCATTTATCATCATCCCCATTTTGCTACCCCATTGAGCCTACACGATAGTGCTATAGCAGAACTAGTTAGATAGACAAGTTTGAAGAAAATTGTGAAGCAAATGCTAGGATAGAGTGCTCCACAAATGCTGCAAAAAGAGCTGTTGTTTTTCCCTATGCTTAAAGTAGCAGTTTGCTTATAAAAAAAAAGAGAAAAAGAAGAAGAAGACAACTAGAAAGAAGAAAAAAGAATAAAGAGCAGCAAGAAATACAAAGACTTGTTTAAATACCTTGCTATATCATTTACCATCACTTCTTAACTCAACACCCATCTATCCATACCATAATAACCCAAGAAGTCCTTTGGAAGAATGGAGACTCAGATGCTAGGTAGAAATCTTAGAACTTTGACAAGGCTATGGAACTCTAGGTTAGCATGATAAGAGAGAAAGCTACAATCCCCTGGGTGAGAGAGTGTAAACACTGAACCTGAGAGCCTCTTGACGCTTCTTCACCTAAGCAATACCACGCATCGTGAGCCGCTAGTACTAGGCAGTGAGATTACTGAAAAGGGAACAAGAACTGAAAGCAGTTGTGTAAGCAGAGTTATATAGATAGGAGTACTACGACTATGAGTTTTTGGTTAGCTTCATCTTATTTTGCCCAGGAGTGCAAAAAGCTAAGTGTGGGGGTATTTGATGAGCACAATTTATGCCATGTTTTCCCTGTATTTTTTGACTAAAGTGTATGGTAAATAGAAGCTTAACTGTAATCAATCTAAGTAAAAAGGCATTAATTCAAGAATATAGGGAACTGAAGGATAAAAATCATTCACATCCTAAACATAAAAATATTTAAACGAATTAAGGAAAATTAATAAAGATAAATGAACAATTAAGTTTTCACTAATTAAATGATTGTGTAAATCTTCATAATTAATCAAGGGGAAAATTAAGAAGCAACAATTAGGGAGTGTCTTAATTAAAAATCAAGGATCAATTAAAAGACAAATGGAAATAAGTAAAGATTAAGGTGCATAAAGCTTGATTTAATTAAGCACTAGTTTCCATGGTTAGCTAGCAAATGCAATTAAGAGTTAATTAAACTTTGCTAATGACACTTAAGCTTTGATTATGTCATCAAAGTGACATCACAAGGATGACATCACAAGAGCTCATACTTTATAGTGAAGGGTGAGGATTGAAACTTCTTGATTAAGTTTAGATCTAATGGTTGAGATTAAGGAAGAGGCAAATGGTGGGGCCCACATTAGGCTTGAGATTACCATTTTAACCTTGAGATTTTTCCTATAAATAGAGGCCTTGCCTCGCCTCATTCTTCACACCAAATCAACCACCAAGTGGTGATTTCTAAGAAGCAAGAAGGAGAAGCAAGAGTCTTCAAGAGGTAAGCTTGTCTTTAGTTTTTGGTTTCTAGTCTTTAGTTCTTTAGTTCTTAGTAGTTCTTAGTATAAATGTTAGTTTAATCGAGGAAATAGGTAAAATAATTTCCCATAATTGTTTTCAAGCCTTATTGCATCGAAAGATGCCTGACAAGGTGGAAACATGTTCGGAAGTAACTTTTAGGATTAATAAAATAAGTTAGAGTAAGATAGGAATTGTGGGTTTTGCTGGGCTGTGGGAGTCAGTTAGTTAGAGGGCATTATTTTGTGAACAAATTTATATTCAAAAATTATGAAATACTTCATCGTCATAGTAGACATGTATAGCTTTCCATTGATATAAAATATGTATCAAATAGAGGTCTTTAGAGAGAGATACAAATTCTTGAAATAAGGCTACGTTTTCTGGAAAAAATTCTGGGCAGAGGTTGAAGATCATTAAACTGGGAATGAATCACAAATTCTGGGTGGAAATCATTATTTTTCCTCAAACATAGACATGCTAAGGTTTCCAGGAAATTTTACGGAACCTTGTTTCGATTTTTTTGGATTTAGTTATGAGTTTTCAAAGTTATCGAAAAATATGCCCATAAATGCTGGAACAGCGTTTTGTACGAAAATTATGGTATATAATTGGAATAATAAATCCACCAGGGGTAAAAGGTCGGTAGTGGCTAAAATATCTCCTAAGATATTATTTACAAGGTAATAATGCGATAATACTATTATAGGATATCTGGGAAAAATCGGGAGACGTACCAACCAGGCAAGCATACCGCCATCCAAACGGACTAAAGTACGGACGCGTATTGTAGCACTAACTCTGATGATTATTGTATGCTTATATGTGATAGATTAATTCATAAAGTCATGGACAAGACTTGGTCTTGGGTCATGCACTGTGACTAAGTTATGGGGCTTAGTTCACATGTTTATACATTCAGCTATGCACGGGTTATGGTTTTGATAATGGCGTTGAGTTTTCCTAGCGCTGAGGACACGAGTGTACATCGTGGCACTGGTGAATAGTGCAGACAATAATAACATACATATGCAATGGCTGTGTTCTGTTATTATCTTTCATATGTGATTACTGCTGTAATGTCATGAATATCTGTCATACATAAACTGTTACATAAGCATGAGGTTAACCGTTACCTAAGATTCAATGGACATTGAATCTCAGCTCTTACCATAGCTTCAGGGTCTAGGAAACCGAGGACCGAAGACGAGTAAACAGCACGCGTAAAGACCCAACTGAAGATCCTATATTTAGACTTGTACCTTTATGACATTACTCAGATAAATGTACTGTACATCATGAACAGATGGATACGCCACAGTTAATGATATATCGATTACTCACCTTTTACTTGCTCGATGCTCTACTATCGATGAAAAAAAAAAATTTATTCCGCTTTTGAAAAATGGGATGTTATACCTCAAAAACCTGCTAGCCCTTCCTTGCAGGGACGGACCTTGAAAAAAATATTTGAGGCGGCCAAATGTATAAAATTTTTAGCCAAATGTATAAATTTTTGGGCCAAATACATAAGAAAAAAAAAACCAATTTGCATGAAGTATTTGGGATAACAAAAAATTTGGGGCTGTCTTCATGGGATTAAACTAGTGTGGGACATGGGATTCAGGAACGTCATCTTGGAAACAAATTCTACTGATGTTGTCGACCTGATCAAGAATGAGTTAAATGAGGCACACACTGACTGGATCCTCATTGCGGAGATTAAAGGATTGATTAACAGGGAGTGGAATATTGCAGTTCGCCATGTTAGACGTTGGGCCAACTCGTCGCGGACCATCGGCTAAACTTAGCTTATCGTCTGCGCGAGATTTCACATCATCCCCAGTGCTAATATGGAACTTGAGCGGTTGCTTGTAAAGGATAAACCTTGGAGGTTTTGTTTATGGATACTCATCTTTATAGGGGGCAAAAAAAAACCATTGTATCAACAAAGGTCCGTCAATGCTTCCTTGGAATTCACCTTTTGCAGTTACCTCTACAAAGTTCCTTTAAGCAGCAAAACCAGCATAAAAACAACTCCTTGTAGAAGCGAAATTCATCTGGTTCTTTTAATTACCCAGCCCAAGAATTGCAGAAGAAGACATACTCTGAACCAGTGGTTTATTTTTGAGAGATGATAACGCAACCGTATGTGCTCCTCCATGAATTCTAACACATCAGACCAGGTGAAGCAAAATGCTAAATATGTAAGGTGAATCATTACTCGAGCTATCTTCAGCAAGTAACATGGCGTAGTACCCTACGAAAGAGCAAGCACATAGGCTCCGAAATCTGTTGGACGTAATCTTTGTGAAAGCTGCCTATTTGTCCACTCTGGCAGTCAAAATTGTGGGAGAGGCAAGCCAAAGAGACGGCGGCGAGGCACACATGAAAGGCCACAGTGTCCACCTCAAGATCCCTAATCTGATACTTCTCACGGTAAGCACAATTGCTCTTCCACTTTCTCTTCTTGTTGTGCTTCATCTACCTTAATGCCGATTTGTGGATCTTGGAAAAATGGCGGACGCGAGTAAGGGAGTTAGGAAAATTTAACTAAATTTTGTGAGGGAAACGATATTTCCTCGCAAATTTAAGAAAATTTGTGAGGGAAAAAATATTCCCTCGCAAATTGAAGAAAATTTGCGAGGAAGCCAAATTCCATCACAAAATGGTGATTTTTGCAAGGGAAAAATTGTTCCCTCGCAAAATATGAGCATTTGCGAGGAAGTTTGGGTTTCCCTCGCAAAATGGTCATATTTTTGCGCGGGAACAATTTTTTCCAATTATAGCAATAGAGAGATATGGTGCATGTACTTAGGCCAAATGAACCATTCACGAGAATCGGTCCCCAATTGATCCACCCTTGTTTGCTTGATGACAAAGGGGGAGAAGAATAAGAAGGATCAATCAATGCTTTCGAAATTATATTGCATATTTTCTTTCGAAACTCTAATGATATTCTGCAGCTTACTTAACATTTTGGTTTCTACTTGATTAATATCTCGATGAATGTTTAAGTTATGCGCTTTATTGCATTTTGATATCTCATTTGAACTCGATAACTCGATATATGCTCATCTGAACTCTAAGGATTAATTTTTAATGTTTTATGAGTTTATCAATGAGTTATTTTGTTATTTTGATATCTGGCTATCATGATTGTTCTTAATTGATAAAATGAATTAACTAGTAAGCTGTCATGAGATTTTTGCTTTAACTTTGATGAAATGAATTGTGTTTATTAAAATATCAAAGTTTGCAAAAGTTTTAACCAAACTTGCTTTCTCTATGCTTAAATGATCAAATTTAATTTTTGAAAGCAATTGATTGTTTACAAGTGTTGTCATCATCAAAAAGGAGGAGAATGTTAGTTCTACATGTGTTTTGATGATGTTTTAACAATTGTAAACAAAATGAGAAGTTTTCTCTTGCAAATCTGAAAAACTTTCTTTGTCAAGGGAAAACTCTAGTTTTGAAGTAAAACTCCGAGTTTTGAGTTTTTTACGAGAAAATCTGAACAAAAGCAAAACCGCCGGTTTTTAGTTAAAACCGCCTTTTTCGGTTTTTATGAAAAACATGAAAACTCGAGTTTTGGGAGCAAAACTCGAGTTTTGGTTTGGCCGAGAGCGTTTGAATTTTCCAAGTCTCAAAACCTCCGGTTTTCAAAGAGCATCGCCGAGTTTTGAACTATTCAAAGAATTTCTCATATTTTGTGAAATAGTTCAAAACTCGAGTTTTGGGGTCAAAACTCGAGTTTTGATATGTTACTCGTGCACCTAATTTACAACATATGAAAACCGCGGTTTTGAGTCAAAACCTCCAGTTTTCAGTTTTGACTAAGTTTTCATGATTTAAGTGAAAACTCGAGTTTTGGGAGCAAAACTCAAGTTTTGGTCGAGCGAGCACTCAAGTTTTCACAATTGCAAAACCGCCGGTTTTGATATGTTCACGGAGTTTTTAGAGTTTTCATGTTATAAGTGAAAACTCGAGTTTTGGAAGCAAAACTCGAGTTTTGGGCAACCACTAGAGCATCGGTATTTTCTTGATTTAAAAACCTCCAGTTTTGGATGAAAACCTCAAGTTTTGATGTTTTGGACTAAAACTACATTTTCATATCAATAGTCCAAAACTCGAGTTTTGGTCAAAACTCGAGTTTTGAGTTTTTCATCAGAAAACCTGGTTTGAAGCATAAATCGCAATGTTGCTCTTTGGAAGAAGCAAACTCGAGTTTGGATCTTGAAACTCGAGTTTGGTCTTGTGCACAAGATTGAAAACTTGAGTTTTGATGAACAAAACTCGAGTTTCGATCATTTGTTTTTGAAATTTGATTTACACGATTTCTTAAATCATTCTTGTTTAATCTTAATACTTTCCAGTTATTCTCTACTATTATTAGCTATGTTTAATGACTTTATTAGTGAATTTCGGATGGTTTAGAGAATGATTTTGAAGTGTTAAAGCAAAAAGCAAAAAGTGGTTGAGAACATTAAATGCACCGATCGAAAGTTGCACAACTTTGGCTAATCCACTCGCACACGTCTGCAAAGCATTTAAGAATGTTTTCTACAACAAGCAACTGCATCTCCAACGGATTGATTTGCAGAAGTTCAACACAGATTACTTGGCCACTGGTTTAAGAGAATAATAGAGAGAGAAAGTGCCTAAGCCATCTCCTAACACTTTGGGAGAACTTCTCCAACGGATCTATTTGGAAAGCAACGGTCATTTAATGATCTCTCGAGTATAAATAGAGTTGCATTCAAGTCTTTCCAACAACTACACTGTGAAGACAAAAATCATTCAAGTCTCACACTTATTTCTTCGCTTTTTATCTGTAGTATCTTGTGATACATTGAGCTTCGGTGAGTATCATTATCTACTCTTAGAGAGAGTTTATTTCCTTGTATATCATTCATTGTAAGAATCTCAAGTTAGTGGACTTGGAGATTAGGAAAATTAGAGTACAACTTGTAAGGGGGAGTTAGTCCTAGGGAGAGGATAACTCTTGAGTACAGAGTGTGTATACGATTGTTTACAATTACAGGCTTGTAAGGGGAGTGAGTCCTAGGGAGAGGATCATCCACGAGTACGAGTGTGTAATTGTAATTGAGTGATAGTGGAAAAATCCCGAGTGTTTAAAGGGACCGGACGTAGGTCAAAGAGTTGGACCGAGCCAGTATAAATCCTTGTGTCCAGCTTCTTCTTCCCTCACCTTGTTTACCTCTGTTTTTATAGCTTCAAAACAGCATTTTCTCGAAAAGTCTTAAAATACCCAATTCACCCCCTCTTGGGTATATAGCTCCACTTACATTGGTATCGAGCAAGGTCTTCTCAAAAGAGCTTAACATCTCGAGAAGGATCAGTATGGAAGGTATTTTACACGATGGGGCTTCTATCAACGGACCACCCGCTGATGGAGAGCATTACTCCTTTCGGAAAGCAAAGTTCAAAGTTTTCGTCATGGCAGCAGTATGATCTCGGAGAGTATTTGAAAGAGGAGATTATGAGCCATCAACCGTTGAAGATGGAGTTAGAGTTCCTAAGCTAGAAGAAGAATATGATGAGAATGACAGAAGAAATGTCACACTCAATAGCAAGGCTGTCCTACTGCTTCAAAGTGCTCTAAGTCAACAAGAATACTTTCGTATTTGCACCTTACCATCTGCTAAGGCTATGTGGGAAGCTCTTGAAATAGCTTATGAAGGAACAGCTGGAGTCAAGGAGAATCGAGTAAACACTCTCATGACTGAATATGATTTATTTCGTATGAAGTCGAAGAATCCATTGGCGAATTCCGGCTTTCCCAGGTTTACTCATTTGGTCAACCAACTTGCGGCCTTGGGCAAAGTCTATGATCAATCTGTCCAAGTGAGGAAAATTCTGAACATCCTTACTAAAGAATGGGAAGCCAAAGTCACAAAATCGAGGAAGCCCGTGGAGAATCAATGCAATCGATAGCTGCTCTATTTGGAAGCTTATCTGAATATGAAGGCAAGCTCAAATTCAAGAAGGGCTTAGACAAAATCAAAGATGATAGAAAGTTCGGTATTGTTTTGAATGCTGTGAGAGAGAAACCCAATGAGGAAGATGAAGATGATGAAGAGATGGCTATGCTTGTACGAAAATTCAAGAAACTCTATAAGAGAGATCAAGGCTCTAGAGACAGATTTCGAGAGAAGAACTTCAAGCAACGAACAAGATCAAATCATTTGCTACGAGTGTGGAAAGCATGGTCATATCAAGCTGAATGTCCTCGGTGAAAGCGAAGAAAATGACAAAAGGCAAGATTCAACCACCTCAAGAAGAAAGCTTATATGTCGCCTTACGGGGAGATGATTCTTCGGATGAAGAAAGTGATGAGGAAGGAGTAGCAAATGTTTGCCTAGTTGCTGAAGAATAACCTGAAAATAACAATGAGGTAAATGTTTGAACCTTCCTATGATGAATTATTTTCTGAATTCAATGAACTATATTCTGAATATAGAAAACTAGCAAAAGAGTTCATTGCATCCAAGAAGAAAATTAAATTGTTGGAAGAACAAGTTCAGAATGTTTCTTCTTCTATTTCTGTTTCTGAAAATACTTCTGAAAATATTTCTGAAAACATTCCTGAAAATGATTGCGAAAAGATTTCAGAAAAGATTTGTGACAATTGTTGTGCTTTAGAGAAAAGAAATTTATATCTTACAAAAACTCTTGAGAAATTCACTAGAGGTAGTGAAATGCTCAAAGTCATTTTAAAACAGCAAAGGTTCACAAATGATAAATCAGGGGTTGGTTATAAACCTGATTTTGATAAGAAGAAAGGGAAGAAGAAACATGGACAAAAATCTTATATGAACTATTTTCGAAAATATGTCCATTCTTCTAACCCTTTTGCTCATTGCAACTATTGCAATCGTAAACGCCATGCTACTTCTTCATGTTTTCATAAAAAGGAAAGAAAGAGCAAGCCTGCAGTAATTACCAATGGGTACCAAAGGGAACTTATGTTTTCCCTAAGGCTCAAACTAACCCCCGAAAGGACCCAAGCATAAATGGGTACCAAAATGTCCATCTGTTGGTTTGTTTGTGCGGGTTGATTCTAAGAGAAATGGACATAAAGGGGTTAAGAATCAAAGAATCCCTTATGCACCGAAAAGGAGATCCTCTCAAGTATCAAATAGAAGATACTTGAAGCTGTACATTTTGTGAGAACTTTGCGAGACACCTAAGAGATAATGGGTTTGCAAAGCCAATTCTCCAAGTACCTAAGGTAAAAGGTATACAATGGTAAAATCTCTTGTGCTACTATCGGTAATATTTATTGAGGTTTTATACATTGGATATTAGGAATGAACACGCAAACCATTTTGAAATTATTTTTTCTTTAAAACTCATTCAAAACTTTTTGCATTGTTCAAAAGTTTAATTCATTATGCATACATGACATTTTGAAAAGAAAAATATATCTTTTATGCATAAAGCTATGGTTAATTCATTATGCTCAATTATCATAATCGATTATATTCTTGGAGCATATGAATTTTGTTCCTACAAGCTAACAATGATTGGATCCAAACAAGATTGGATACCAAAAGAGAAAAAGGTTGTATACAGCATTGTAGGATCTAGGAAAGCTTCCCAAAAGAGCATTTTGACTCTTGAGGAAGCTGAAGAAGCAATGCTTGATGATGAATGTCAAAGCAGAAGATATATGCATCAATTCATCCCAGCAAGCTTCAACAAGGACAAGAGGAATTATGGTGATATCTAATTTTACCCTATATTGTGCTTATGTAGAATTCATATTTGGGTATTGAATACTTGTCCAATAATACATTCCATTAAGCAATCGATCATCAAGGAATTTCAAAATGTTTTTCAGATTGCTAATGGATCACAAGTGAATTTGTGCATGATTTTCTGATTTTAAAGTCTCCGAAATACACAATTCAAAAACTTGTTTTTTTTAATCACAATTCATTTTGTGTTTGGAAAATGCATTCCAATGTTTTGAAAATATGCATGATTTGATTGCACTCAAATGATATTTCAAATTGGAATTTAAT
Source organism: Acacia acuminata (assembly GCA_019022655.1). Taxonomy (NCBI): domain Eukaryota; kingdom Viridiplantae; phylum Streptophyta; class Magnoliopsida; order Fabales; family Fabaceae; genus Acacia; species Acacia acuminata. The sequence goes on along the minus strand of JAFJYI010000435.1, from coordinate 87,593 downwards.
TTCCACCATATTTAGTGGATGCATTGATTTTCTGAACATAACTTCAAAGATGAGTTTTCATATCATCAACATCTCAATTTTATAAAAGCATTATCGTGATTTGAAAGAAAATTTGAGATTTGAAACAATTTGCATAGTTTGTGGAAAAACTCATATCAATGACATACTTTCCTACATGAATGTATTTACAAATTGTCATTGTGAAATGATTTTCTTGGTATCATCTATTCCCTTACATGTATGTTCGAGTTATGAATTAATGGAAACCATTAACCGTGATTTACTCCTTGCTTAGAGATAACATACTCATCTAGTAACAATTCAGCTTTATAAAGAAATTTTTTGTTTGGGAATGGTCAATCTCAATGAATTGTGAATTGCCTCCACTTAATGTTAGTTATGTGTTTTGATGATTAGCTAATCACTAACTTAAGCATTGGAGAATCTAGATATGGTTCTATGCGGGATGTTTATCATGATTAATCTACGAAATCCTCTTGTCAAGAAGAGAACTCGAGCCTCGATATTTAACATTCGAGTTTTTCTTTGTCGAAGAGCGAAAACTCGAGTTTTGGTTGTGCAACATCGGGGTCAGAAAACAAGCTGAGATTTCTGAATAGATGAAAACGCAAGTTTTGAAGCAAAAAATCGAGTTTTGGAGTTCCAACGTCGGGGCCAGCACAAAGTTTTTCACTCAGAAGGTCAAAGGTTCTCAGTACACCATTGACGTCCAGGTTAGTAACCAAAGAGTCATCAAAACTCGAGTGTTGGGGTGAAAACTCGAGTTTTGAAGTGTCTATATATATATATGTTTGCTCGTGTTCTTCAAAATCGTTCTCATAACTGCCGGTTTTGCCCTAAACGCTCAGTCTTCCCTCTCTGATTCTCTCAATCTCCGACCAAAATCCACATTAGAAACTTGAAAATGTCTGCAAAATCAACTCCTCCTACACAAGCCGACACTAATCCACAGCCAGAAAGGTCTCATTCTCAATCATCTCCTCCTTCACAACCTCCTCAGCGTCCACCAAGAACAAAATCGATTCCTAGTAAGCTACGTGATGGAATTGATTGTTCAATTCAAGGTATAAGGGGCGAAATTCCAGACACAACCTCGAAGGCAACTTCTGTCCTAGGTTGAGGAGCATCCTTCGTTTACAGAGTGTGTAATGTAAGTGGAGCTATATACCCAAGAGGGGGGTGAATTGGGTATTTTAAGACTTTTCAGAAAATGCTCTGTTTTGAAGCTATAAAAACAGAGGTAAACAAGTGAGGAAGAAGAAGGCTGGACACAAGGATTTATCTTGGTTCGGTCCAACTCTTTGACCTATGTCCGATCCCCGAAACACTCTGGGATTTTCCACTATCACTCAATTATAATTACACACTCTGTACTCAGGATGATCCTCTCCCTAGAACTCACTCCCCCTTACAAGCTGTAATTGTAAACAATCAGATACACACTCTGTACTCAAGAGTTATCCTCTCCCTAGGACTAACTCCCCCTTACAAGTTGTACTCTGATTTTCCCAATCTCCAAGTCCACTGACTTGAGATTCTTACAATGAATGATATACAAGGAAATAAACTCTCTCTAAGAGTAGATAATGATACTCACTGAAGCTCAATGTATCACAAGATACTACCTGAGATAAAAACTAAAGAAATAAGTGTGAGACTTGAATGATTTTTGTCTTCGGGGTGTAGTTGTTGGAAAGACTTGAATGCAACTCTATTTATACTCAGAGATCATTAAATGACCGTTGCTTTCCAAATAGATCCGTTGGAGAAGTTCTCCCAGTGTTAGGAGATGGCTTAGGCACTTTCTCTCTCTATTATTCTCTTAAACCAGCTGGCCAAGTAATCTGTGTTGAACTTCTGCAAATCAATCCGTTGGAGATGCAGTTTCTTGTTGTAGAAAACATTCTTAAATGCTTTGCAGATGTGTGCAGGTGGATTAGCCAAAGTTGTTCAACTTTCTGATCAGTGCATTTAATGTTCTCAACCACTTTTTGCTTTTTGCTTTAACACTTCAAAATCATTCTCTAAACCATCTGAAATTCACTAATAAAGTCATTAAACATAGCTAAGAATAGTAGAGAATAATCCTAGAAAGTATTAAGATTAAACAAGAATGATTTAAGAAATCGTGTAAATCAAATTTCAAAAACAACGACGAAAACTCGAGTTTTGTTCATCAAAACTCGAGTTTTCAACTGTGCACAAGACCAAACTCGAGTTTCAAGATCCAAACTCGAGTTTGCTTCTTCCAGAGAGCAACATCGCGATTTAGGCTTCAAACCGGGTTTCACGATGAAAAACTCAAAACTCGAGTTTTGACCAAAACTCGAGTTTTGGATTATTGATATGAAAATGTAGTTTTAGTCCAAAACATCAAAGCTGGAGGTTTTCATCCAAAACTAGAGGTTTTTAAATCAAGAAAATACTTATGCTCTCGGGTTGCCCAAAACTCGAGTTTTGCTTCCAAAACTCGAGTTTTCACTTATAACATGAAAACTACGAAAACTGTGAACATATCAAAACTGGCGGTTTTGCTTCAAAAGCGAGTGGTTTTGCAATTGTGAAAACTTGAGTGCTCTCTATCTAACCAAAACTCGAGTTTTGCTCCCAAAACTCGAGTTTTCACTTAAATCATGAAAACTTAGTGAAAACCTGTGAAAACGAAAACTGGAGGTTTTGACTCAAAACTCGGTTTTCATATGTTGTAAATCAGTGCACGAGTAACATATCAAAACTCGAGTTTTGACCCCAAAATCGAGTTTTGAACTATTTCACAAAATATGAGAAATTCTTTGAATAGTTCAAAACGGCGGTGCTCTTTGAAAAACTGGAGGTTTTGAGACTTGGAAAATTCAAAGGCTCTCGGCCAAACCAAAACTCGAGTTTTGCTCCCAAAACTCGAGTTTTCATGTTTTTCATAAAAAACGAAAATCGGCGGTTTTAACGAAAACGCGGTTTTTGTTTTTGTTCGATTTTCTCGGAAAACTCAAAACTGGAGTTTTACTTCAAAACTGGAGTTTTCCCATGACAAAGAAAGTTTTTCGATTTGCAAGAGAAAACTTCTCATTTTGTTTACAATTGTTAAAACATCATCAAAACACATGTAGAACTAACATTTTTCCCTCGCAAAAATCACCATTTTGGGAGGGAAAGTTTTTTCCCTTGCAAAATTGACTATTTTGCGAGGGAAACTTAGTTCCCTCGCAAATTTACCCAAATTCGTGACAGAATTTTTTCCTCGCAAATTCCGTCACAAGTAGTGAATTTTCTAGTAGTGATTTTGGCATATTTATTTTGCATTTAAAAGCGCTATGGTTAAGAAAATTTGTCAGGTTAATATAAACTTGGAGATTCTGTTGTTTTTGTAAGCTTTTTGAAGCTTGCTAGGAAATCCTTAAGCTCCTCCTTGTCCTTTGGATCCTAAAAAAGCGACAACTTTGATTGAATTCTATTCCTATTCAGGCTTTTGGAAAATAGTTTTCAATAATATACTTATATATCTATGTGTGTGTGTGTTTTATTTGAATTACACACTGATCAATTGTCAAATTATTATTCAAAACTTACTATCACTTTTAATTAGATAATCAAATAAGAAATATACATAGTACTTCCTCTGGTCCTAATTATAGGAATACTTTTGTAATGTAATTTACATTACACAAGTGTTTCTATAATTAGGATCGGAGGGAGTATATAAAGAAATCTAATATAAAAACAAAGGAATACTGTGACTTCAGATTCTATTAAGTCAACTAGACGACTTTGATTTTCCAAGGCCATTCACAGTCGATTTCCCAATATATATAATCTACACAAATAAATATAAGATGTTTGAAACTTTGTGGTGAACATCTTTCGGTGATAACACCATTATTAGAGACATGATAAGTCCTTGAAAAGTGAGAAATTCATTATACATTCAATTACAGACAATAAGAATATCTCTGTATTATCAGTGTAAGATTCAAACATTACCTCTACGTACTCTTTATGTATGTATGCGCGCGTGTACGTATGTGTATAATTGTATTAGCTAACTATAAATTACGTAGTTGTCCAATGAAGTCTTTTTGTAAAGGAGCTTCCTTCAAATAACCATAGCGCTTCCTATTCGACATTCATTAAATATGAATTACAACGCGCACTACGCAGGGAATAACTTTACATGTTTGTGACTTGTATCACATCTTTCTTAATTAGCTTCTCTCTTATATACTAAAACTGAAATAACAGTATATTGCTTTGGGGACTAAAGAAGAGAATACTTTCATTTTCTTCCTCTTCAAGAAAAGGATCGCATGAAATAATCCTAAATGAGAGCATAATATATGTTTAATATATACGATAAAGCCAAAGCATTATATATTAAAGTGTTCGATAAATAAAAAAGGTTTATATTAATGTGGTTTTAAGACATTATTTAAGGAATGAGTGTAACACCCGTCCTAAATGCGCCTTTACTTATCAGAGTTATAGCGCACAGGCATCGAAGTGATTTGGACGACTTAATTGCGGAATAAAACTTTCATAAAATAGCTTAGTTTGAAAATACGAGAGTAAATTTTTCGCGATTCGAATCCATCCCATAATGGGATGTTAATATAGTAATCCAAAATAAACAGATGATAAACGTTAAAGTATAGTCTAACTACTCGTATTTTTTCCAAAAAGTTCCATCTGTTGTAATCCTTATAGCTGTGTCTTGCATCTTGATCCTGAACCACTACCTGTCTCTTTCATACGGTCTGGAGTTCAAATGAATGAACCCTAGGGGTAACAGTTAATCTCATATGCAGGTATGAAATGTAAATCACAGTATAACACATGTATAAGCATAGAATAATTCACAGTAAACAAGTCGCACCGTAACCGCAGTTAACGGCCAAGGACCGCAGCCCTTTATGGAACACGCAGCTCCATTCTTAGGACACCCAGCCCCAATCCATAGCTAGGATACACACATGCAAATTATCTAGCAACCATGATCAGTCATACATGAAATATATACATACAAGCTCATAAGATAACAGTTACCCACCTCAAACTTGAATCCTTAACTGGTCCGGTAGGTGTTGGGATCGATTGAGGTGTCAAGGTATGCCTATAAACGTTTATCATTGTCATTAGTCACCTCTTACGTCGCAAAGTACCTAACTACGCGAATTAATTTTAGAGGATTAACTATGGTTATTAATCCCTAAAATTCCCTTAAAAATAATACCCCTTTTTATTTATTTATTAATTGGTAATCTCCTTTATAAATTAATAATTCTATTAATTATTTATTCCCTTTCTACTAGAGATAATACTGATACTAATTATTATTATTATTTATTTATTTATTTTATTGATTATTTATTTATTTATTACTTATTTTATTTATTATTTTATTTTATTATTATTATTATTTTATTTAACTAATGCATTATTTTCATCATTTACCTACAACTATTTTGAACTCTCAAAGGCTATGCTAACACTTTAATCTAGGAGTTTAATAAATGCCAATCATCATAAAAAAATGATTTAATGCATAAATTTAATGTTTCTCATGGTTTCTCTCAAAACCTTGGTAAGTACTAATACTACATAGAATATGCTTCATGCAATTTGAGTTAAATATATACAAAAATGCATTTTGCAAATAATTCCCTCACAACAAAAATCACAAGGTTGTGGCTTAAACATTATTTTCAACTCTTGCGCATATATACAACACCTTTTAAAAACCTAAATAACCTCCCAGGTGGTGGCGCTTACACATGCAACAAGGAAAATTTGAGTCTATAATACCTATGACACATATACTCAACACACACATAGCAAAATTACGTGCACGCATACTTATATTAAGATTTCTCCTTCCCTCTTTAATATTTATTATTATTATTATTCCTTACAACACACACCAAAACCTACGGTACACACACATACACATAATCATTAAAAAAAAAAAAAAAAAAAATCTTGCGTGAAAACATTCATGTATCAACAAAGTTTTCCTGCTTGTTTTCATATGTATTCCAACGTTTAGCAACTTGGTTTTAGCTTTTCTTTTCTTTCCTCTTGCAATTGATATAGTATATATATGTGTGTGTTCAGTGATGTATATATATGTACCATACAGTAGGTTTTTTGTATATATATGTGCAACTAATCATATATATCAGCAAAAAAAAAAAAAGAAGAAAGGTTCTCATTTTCCTGATATGTATACACACTTACAATAGTATTTACACTTTTGTAAACACTATTACACACTTATCCACACACACCACGACACTCATAGCTACTCTTGTAGTTCACACACTTACACAGCACTTATTTCTTTGATAAATAAATATATGCAGCCACGTACACATACCTAAACGCAAGACAACAAGTTTCTGTTTTTATCATTCTTTCCCAACGGTTGCAACCACATGATAGCGACATTTCTTAGAGGTTCATGATAGCAAAGTTTATATGTTTTCCTATGTGCTTTGTTTTATAGAAATATTAACCCAAGGCAGCAACGTCTTCTTTTATGACAGCGATAATTTAACAGCAACTCTTATAAATTCTAGCTATGCTCCTAACGTTTTTAAATCTCAGAGATTTGCGTTGGTATTTGATAAAAACTAGAAGGAAAGCTAAGAGGAAAACTAAGTTCGGTGTTTACCTGGGTTGCTGGTTTTTTTTTTTTTTTTTTTTTTTTTTTTTTTTGTATGGTGAAAGTCCAAATTTGGAACCACCACCCTTGTTACGGCAACGTTATGCGAGCAAGAAGCAAACTCTCTCCTTCTCTTTCACACCCTCTCACTCTCGGCTTGGTCTCTACTAAACTGGTGTGAGGATGAATGAGAACCGAGGATCATTGTTTAAATAAGAAATCAGAGGTCCGGTCCAAGCATCATGAATGCACCGAGGAAAACAACAGACCGTTGGAGAAAGATCTGTGCGAGGCTCCAGGCGTATGGCAACTCTGGTTTAGTGAACAGTAGTTGGCCGAAAGGTATGGGAAAGATTGATTACGTAGATCGAGTGACGTGCAGGTTTGGTTGACTAATTTTTTTTGGGAAAATTACACACAGGTCCCAAAGAACAAAGATATTTACATTTAGGTCCCTTGAAATCATGAAATTACTCTGAAGTCCCAAGGGACTTCTGTGTAATTATTTGTGAGTGCACAATTACTAATTTGACCTTCCTTCTCCTCTCTCTCTCCTCTCTCCCTTTTTCTTCTCTCTTTCCTCTCTCCTGTCTCTTTCCTCTCTCTTATCTCTCTCCGCCATGATTTCTACCAAGAATCAATCAAGGAAGATGCACTTGGCCCCTGCGATCTCTGGCAAGACTAATATCCACCACGATTTCCGCCAAGAACTGAGCAAGGAAGACGCACGAAAGGACATCGGCCCCTGCGATCTCCGTCGACCACTCCGCCACGATCTCCTCGAACCGCCACCATCGTTTTGAAGATCACTTGACATTTTGCTTAATTTCGGGTGCCCTGTGGATTTTCTGATTTCGGACCTGACATGGCTGACGGCAAGACCACAGATCTGGCGAACTTGCCTTCCTCTCATCCCGTGTTCCTTCATCCATCCTTCATCCTCTACTGTTTCTGGTTATTTTTCCAAAGGTTGTTGTAAATATATGTTTTTTATGTTGTAAATATAGCATTTGTTGTTGTAAATAGCCTCTGGACATGAGAAATGAAAAAAAAAATCCACGTTTTCAAAGGTTGTGGTAAATATATGCTTTTTCTGTTGTTAATATAGCATTTGTTGTTGTAAATAGCCTCTGGATGTGAGAAATGAAAAAAATCCAAGTTTTCAAAGGTTGTTGTAAATATATCCTTTTTCTATTGTTAATATAGCATTTGTTGTTGTAAATAGCCTCTGGACGTGAGAAATGAAAAAAATCCAAGTTTTCAAAGGTTGTTGTAATATATCCTTTTTAAATCGTTGTTAATATAGCATTTGTTGTTGTAAATAGCCTCACGGATGTGAGAAATGAAAAAAATCCAAGTTTTTGAAGGTTGTTGTGAATATATGCTTTTCCTACCCATTCGAACTTAAATTACTCGTTCGAACTTAAACAACCTTTGAAAACCTCGATTTTTTTATTTCTTACATACAGAGGCTATTTACAATAATAAATGCTATATTTACAACAGAAAAAGCATATATTACAATTCTGAGGTCCAGAGGCCATTTGCAACAAGAAATTCTATATTTACAATAACAAATTCCTATTTTAACAACAAGTTTTGAAAGCCTGGATTTTGTCATTTCTGAGGTCCAGAGGCCATTTCAACAAGAAATTCTATATTTTACAACAGGAAATTCTTATTTTAACAACAAGTTTTGAAAGCCTAGATTTTGTCATTTCTGAGGTCCAGAGGCGATTTACAACAAGAAATTCTATATTTACAATAGTAAATTCCTATTTTAACAACAACTTTTGAAGTTCACCACGGATCAACAAATTCGCGATTTTAACGGTTGATCTCGTGGTGAACTTCAAAAGTTGTTGTTAAAATAGGAATTTACTGTTGTAAATATAGAATTTCTTGTTGTAAATCGCCTCTGGACCTCAGAAATGACAAAATCCAGGCTTTCAAAACTTGTTGTTAAAATAGGAATTTCCTGTTGTAAATATAGAATTTCTTGTTGTAAATCGCCTCTGGACCTCAGAAATGACAAAATCCAAGCTTTTAAAACTTGTTGTTAAAATAGGAATTTCCTGTTGTAAATATAGAATTTCTTGTTGCAAATAGCCTCTGGACCTCAGAATTGTAATATATGCTTTTTCTGTTGTAAATATAGCATTTGTTGTTGTAAATAGCCTCTGGACGTGAGAAATGAAAAAAATCGAGGTTTTCAAAGGTTGTTTAAGTTTGAACGAGTAATTTAAGTTCGAACGGTAATTTAAGTTCGAACGGGTAATTTAAGTTCGAACGGGTAGGAAAAGCATATATTTACAACAACCTTTGAAAACTTGGATTTTTTTTCATTTCTCACATCCAAAGGCTATTTACAACAACAAATGCTATATTAATAACAAAAAAGGATATATTTACAACAACCTTTGAAAACTTGGATTTTTTTCATTTCTCACGTCCAGAGGCTATCAATATATATATAAAATCTCATCCCTAAGCCGGCTCTTATATGGCTTATGATTGGCTTTAGACACATTTTACTTGTTCATAAGCCGTTTTTGTACCATCGGCCCGTGCATGTTTCACGGACGCCATTCTCGCTCACTTCTTCACCTTTTTTTCCTTCTCGAGGCCTGATTCTCCCTCCTTTTTTGCCTTCCCCATGCCTTTTCTCTTTCAAATCACAATGCTCGTGGCATCTCGTATATCCTCATATTCAAAATTCCATCCAGCTTCTCTCTCAAAATTTCTATCCTCTCGATGCTCCTATTTGACGACGGGAAGAAGTTCTCAAGAAGACGGTGGGAAATGCTCTCGCCTATTTTACGATCTTAGAAAAATTACTTTGGGCGTCTTGGCGATGGTAGATCTGGCGACGAATCTAGCGGAAAAGCAACGATAGACGAATTTGTTTCTCTTCTTAAAGGTAACCTTTAATCCTCACTACTTCTACTATCTTCTGAATCTTTCAGTGTTCTAGCCGATTTGTTTATCTGTCATCTGTTTCTATTTTGTTTGAGGATATTTTATTCGGATCTCGGTCTCTTTTGCTTCCTTAAAATGGATGTTCGTAAGATGTATCTTGACGCGGCATCAAAGTTAGCGGTGGCCTCAAGAAGACCAAGCAAGGTTTCCTTTTTTTCATCTATTTCTGCTCACATATTTAAATATGTGAGCAAATCTATTCTACCACTGTCTAGAGTATTTGGATTTTCATGTTTTCGAAGCACTTTAGTTTTGCTTTATTGTTAAGTGGCTTTTCTTTGGCGATTATTTGCTTCTTGTTCCGTGATGTCCGAGCTTGATTTTAAAGTAGCCTTCTCCTATTAGTAAGTCGTATGAAATTATTCTTCGCTACCCTTTGAATCTGGCGTAAAATAGAAATCTTTGGTTTTGCTTTATTGTTAAGTGGCTTTTCTTTGGTGATTATTAGCTTCTTTTTCTGTCACGTCCGAGCTGGATTCTTAAGTTGCCTTCTCCTATTAGTAAGTTGCTTATGAAATTATTATTCAGCTACCCTTTGAATCTGGCGTAAAATAAAATCTTTGGACTTCCAAACTAGAGTCTAACACATCCAATTTTCGGGTAACCATTCAAGCTTTCCGCAAGGTCATGTTCATGGGAATGATATTTTCAGGTAACCTTCTATTTGATGATGTTTATTTTTATTGCTTCTGTGACATGATGTGTTCATGATCTTCTCATGTTTATTTTCATTGCAATCAACTGGAATATTTTTTTTTTCTAGATACAAATACTTCTTCCATTTCGTTCTCTTTCTTTCCTGTTTTCTTAAAATCTGAAACACTGATGGTTTCGTAGGAATTGCTAAATGGATGTCTCCTAGAAGATTTTATAGGCTGCAAGTGGGGAAGAAATCTCTGCATGATCTATTGGGGGTGGAAGTGTTTACTGCAATGAAGAATCTACGAGGTTAGTGATTGTGCAAGTTTCATTTACTTTCTTGATGCCTTTCTCTTCGAAATTGATGCCTTTAATTACAGTGATATATCCTCCCTGTCCTCAAACTTTCAGGCACAGAACTCCGCTTTTCGCAATGAAGAATTCAGCTATGTATTCCTATTTGCTACTCCACTTTCGAGCATTTCAAGAGATTTGAAGGTTCTCTATGTATTCCTATTCGCCACCGTTGTCAATTATTTGCATTCGATTTGATATTTGAATACAGCTACTCTATCAACAGTTTTCTTGAAATTAATCTAATTTGCTTAGAGAGTAGATAACATTTATGGTCGAAATAAATGCATTACAGGAAATTATAGACGTGATTGTTGTGAAAAGGAATTGATTATTTTTAGATTCATCACACACACACACACACACATATGTGTATGTACATATATATATATATATATATTTGTATGTCTCTGTGTTTTCTTGTGAACGAGTATAGAAACAATACATTCAAGTTGAACATCTTTGCCTTTTCTCTCGAGTTCAATCTCCAAATTTGAACCATTGTATATACATCTTGTGTTTCAACATTTCCCTGCATCAAAATTTGCAGTAAATTGCAGCAATTTCCCTGTTCTTCAGCAGTTATGTACAGATATTATGAACAGTTATGTCGAATAACTATTCAACAAAGATTATGTAAAGATCTTTGCGAAAAATTGCTTCATGAAGAAGGTGGGTTTACCTTCTTTATACTTATTGTCTTAGTCTTGATTTACGGATCTTTGTTAAATAAATAAGATCTTGGTCGAAATGTGTTTGCCATTCTCTTATTCCTTCTTCGAGTAGAAGTTCTTTGTGCTTTGCATATGGTAAAATTTTTAATTCGAAGATTTAATCTTGGCCGAATGTGTTTGCCATTCTGTTATTCCTTCTTCGAGTAGAAGTTCTTTGTGCTTGGTTTTTTTTTTTTTTTTTTCAAGTTCGTAGAATATTTTCTCTTTCAAGGATGAAATTTCTTCAATAATTATGAAATTTCCTTGAGAGTCTGTTTTGTTTCAGAATTTTTTCTGCGAAGTTCATGCTTCTGATATTGATGTTTATGACAGAAATAAGTGAGTCTTTTTAAAAAAAAAAAAAAAAAAAAAAAAACTGGTATTGATTTTACAAGATAGGATGATGATGGAGCAACATTCACAAGGAGTAACCATTGAGGAAATTGAAGAGGTGGAGCCAGAGGATTCCTTTACATCCCAGGGTAGTCCATACCATTAAAGCAGCTCATGCTTTAGGGTATGCATCTTTCTCTTCTCTTATTGTTTCCTTTATTTTCTTTCCTTTTGGAGAAGAAATATATGGGTGGCATTTTTGTTGTCTTACGGGTGTGATTTAAGGGTTGTGAGTGATGCAAATATGTTCTTCAACTCGAGACAATTTTGAAGCATTTGGGAATTAAAGATCGCTTCTCTAAGATTAACACTAATCCTGGCTATGTTAATGAAGAAGGAAGGTTGAGGATTTTGCCTTATCATGACTTCAACAAAGCTCCTTATGGCTGTGGTCTCTGCCCTCCAATCATATGCAAGGTACTCTATTCTCATATTTTTGTGATCGCTTATTTGTGTTGGCTCCATCTTCAAACATGTAAGGTGTCTCAATGTACAGCACTTTCACATCAAATGCTTTTTTTCCCCCAATATCTGTTATATTACTCAAAGAACGTGGGTATTTAATTTTGTTTCATTGTTTTTAATCATCATTTTGGACCCCTTCATTGCAGGAAGAATACATCCATGTTGAATTAGATGAGCCAAGAAATTTCACCAATATTTTGTAGAATCTATAAATTAAGCAACACTAATTATCTACTCTCTTTCTGTCAGCCTATAAATTTCAATATAATGAAATTGTTTATCATACATTCTTATTCTTTTAATATAATACTAATGCCCGTATAATGTAATTTTTTGAAAGAAAGATTTTTTTGTAAGGAATAATAATGTAATTTTTTTCCCGTCATATCATGCTTCATGTAAGAAAGTTGGCTTCTTTTTTGATTGGTATATGTGATAATACGATTTAAAGGAACATAGTTTAAGCTATTAAAACATCATTTAATTTATGTCCTCTAATGAAGCAAGAAAGTCCCACCTGTTGAGGATGTTTTCAAGCGCAGAGTAACAAATGTAGTTTTCATGGGGATGGGTGAGCCTATGTTAAATATGAAGAGGGTACTGGAAGCTCACCACTGCTTGACTAAGGTGAATTGATTACAACGATGTGTGGAATGACTTTTGAATAAAAAGTTTTCCATATAATATATCCTTTTGAACTTTGGTACGGCTATTCATCAACATGTTATGTCTTCTCTTAAATAATTAGGAAGTCCCCCCTCCCTACCATATTTAGTGTTTCACATAGGTCACTCATCTGCAGTTTTCCGGTTTTGTGTTGGTTAATAATGGAAATATAATTTGCTAGCTGTTATTGATGCTTGTGTTTCTTCAGTAGATTTACATAGATTGTCATGAAATTACATGCAATGTACATGCATATTATACAATCCCCTTCCGAATTTCAGGAAATCATTTCATCTAAATCAGCTCATAGAAATTAGAGAGTAGATCATAGGTTTTACAGGTGACGTTCTGTGTTGTGTGCATGTATATTTTAGGATGTGCAAATTGGGCAAAGAATGATTACCATCTTCACTGCGCGAGTACCAAATACGATTAAGAAGCTGGCATCTCACAAACTTCAATCTACATTAGCTGTGAGGTATTACCTTTAAAGAAAATGTAATTTTGATTTACAATTTATGTGGTCAATTTGAGGCCTCAAACAAGTATGTCGATGGCATTTTCATGAGGAATGAGACCTTAAGTCTGCTGCCATTTTAGCTGCCACCCTTTACAATCTGCTTTATGTTGAAAGATATTTTCTTATGATTGTATGTATTACTAAATTTAATTTCCTCTATTTTTCCATATACATTATAGACAAGCATCCAAACTTGAATTTTGATATTAGTTATAAGGCAATGTGGTTTGATAATTTTAAGCATGAATTGGAGAGTTTTTTGTGTAAAATTTGTAGAATACTTCTTTTAGAATATGGTTTATTTGTGTTTTGATTTTTTTGAGTTTCTTTTAGAATACTTCTTTTGATATCTTATATGTCGAGTGCTTCGAAAGTGAGACTGCGGCTTAAACTGAATTTTTATCTTTCTTCAATGGATTTATTGTGATTGATCAATGTATTCTTTCACTACTCTTACTATTATCTTTTTCATGGTATATTGTATTGAAAACTGTTATTAGTTTTGATTTTTCAGGTTATGATTCTTACTTTCCATAAAGTGGTGATTGTTCTGCATTTGAGGCGGATGAGTTATATGTATCTTCTTACTGTTGTATTCTTATATTTTGTTGAAATTAAGTTGAGCCTTCATTTTTGCTTTTATCATATCCTACATTGTATTTGTTCTTTTTCATTGTAATGTGTCCAAAATATCTGTTGCAAGTTGCATTGGGAGTGAAAGAATTAAAGTCAAGAGTCGGCCTCCGGAAAAGAACATGTAAATGGGAAAAAATTGTTGACTCGAAAAGGACAAGGTGCGCTGTTTTTTTGAAAGCAATTAGAAGTGTAAAGCTGACAATATAAGTTTATATTGGATTTCACAGGATAGAGATCACATCATTCTTAACTTATCTTTTCTATACAAAAACATTTAGGTGCTATGTTTATTGTCGGGACATAAATACTTTGAAAAAAAAGACAAGTGTTATTAGTGATACAACATGCTGTTATTTGGCATTTGCAAGTTGGTTAGGTATGGGAAGTTGTAATTGTTCATTTGTTCGTTTATTTGTTTACATCTATCAATAATTTGTTCAACTCTTGAGGATGTTTTAAATGTAGTGGAAGTTGTTGAATAAGCTATATATTTAGAACACCGCAATGGCCTGCTAGACTCTAGAAATCCCTCAAATTTTTCAATAATAATTTGTCTTAATTTCATGTAAAGATTTTTATACAAAATTAAAAATTGAACGACATGTATCTTCTTGTCTTTGAACTCTTCGCTTCAGTTTCCTTCTTTTGTGGTATTGGTGCAGCAGGAACTACAGTTGCCACAGCATTTTGGTCTAGCATACTTATTTTTCAAGCAACATTTTGCCATCATATGCTTGAAGCATTTTCCCTAGAATGAGCATTAACATGAACAACAATCATATACAACCAGAAATGCAAGGGAGAGTGATTGCTATATTTATATGTTTGTCTAGTGGTATTTTTTAGAAGTTATTTTTTCAGGTAAAAAATAGTAGTTATGATTAATATGGGGAATTTGATTTTAAGCTATAAAATTAGAAGGCTATAAGTTAATAGCTTCAATATGAAAACACTTTGTTACCCAAATAAATCAATATGAGATTGATCCACGAGGTTTTTTTTTTTTTTTTTTTTTTGGTTCATAATCTCCATCCATATTAAAAGTTGGTTATTGAAACAGTTTGTAGTATTGTAGTGTACCGTGTACCGCTTTTTTGAACTAAAATGTAATTTTAAATTTGTTTGAATTAGATTGAAATAACTCCAAATGACTATAAATGATTATTTAAGATTTAGAGGAAATGAGGCTCTAAATATTGAAGTCAAATTATATTGATGCATGCATCAGGAAAAGTTGAAATTATATTTAAATAATTGTAATCAATTACTTATTTTGAAAAGTAATCCATCCTAAAACAATCATAAACAATTGCTTATCTTCAAAAACATTATTACTCAAAAAATTAAAATCTATTTACATAAATTCGTCTCTCATAACTTATATAGGTTAAATTATATTGTTCTATTGATGTTCCATAGTAATTGAGTGAGTCATATTTTATTTCTCCCTTTTGATTCAATTAATTGTGTTTCTCTCATGATTATATTGAATATAATATGTTCAACTACTGTTAGTGCAATTGGTTCATTTCAATAAAAAATAAATCTTTTCTTTAATAACATTCTCCCGCGCAATGCGCGAGGAAGTAAAAGCTCGTTTACAACAACAAATGCTATATTAACAACAGAAAAAACATATATTTACCACAACCTTTGAAAACGTGGATTTTTTTTTTTTCATTTCTCATATCCAGGGGCTATTTACGACAACAAATGCTATATTTACAACGGAAAAAGCATATATTTGCAACAACCTTTGGAAAAATAACCGAGAAACAAAAATAGAGGATGAAGGATGGATGAAGGAACACGGGATGAGAGAAAGGCAAGTTCGCCAGATCTGTGGTCTTGCCGTCAGCCATGTCAAGTGATCACCGTGAGAAAGCAAAACAGAAGCAGAGGTCGAATATTGGAGCAGGTCTGAAATCACAAAATCCACAGAGCACCCGAAAATAAGCAAAATGACGGAAGCCATAGTTAAATCTTGGAGCAGGTCCAAAATCAGAAAATCCACGAGATCGATTCTTGGCGAAATCATGGCGGAGAGAGATAGGAGAGAGGAAAGAGACGGGGAGGCGGGGAAAGAGAGAAGAAAAAGGGAGAGGGGAGAGAGGAGAGAGCGGAGAAGGAAGAAGGAGAGAAAGGAAGGTCAAATTAGTAATTGTGCACTCACAAATAATTACACCAAAGAAAATGTTAGTGCATTAACCATTATATGGAATAACTTACTAGGATAATATTATGGAACTCTAGTCATTTGGACTAATGAGTTTGTGCTTCATCATCCATGAATCCTAGCACTCATCTTCGTTACTCAAATACATTAACATTTGTTTTCGTCCAAACTTTGAGTAACTATTTCTGTATATTTATATTCTTGCCTTGAATATTCATATATTTCAAGGCTTTATTCTAAAAGACAAGATTATCTCTTGGTCAATAGCAAAGTCATTGTGCTCATATATTTCTGTTGTGCAAAGCATGTTTTGATAATGCATTACCTTCATGACTTTTGCTTTTGAGAAAATTCTTCAACATGTTAACTGCAATGTTCAACATGTTCTCCAAAACTGAAGCATTCTCGATACATTCGATATATTGAATTCTACCATGTTTAAAATGAACATTGTTTTTTTCAAGCATGCTTCAAAAATGAATCTTTCATTTATGAAAATTTTGATTTCATAATGCATTATCACATTTTTGAAAGAACATTCAAGATTTGAAATGATTTGCACATTTCATTGTCATTCTTAAAAAATCTGAACTGTAAGTTGATAAATGCTTATCTTTATGGATAAGATTTTCTATGCTCAAACTTACATGTATTTTATCCATGACATATTTTCTGCATAAAGTATATTTACAAACTATCATTGAGAAATAATTTTCTTGGTATCATTTAGTTGTTACCTTGTTTGATTCATTGGTTTGAATTTATTTGATTGGGTAAAATTATGCTCTTGATATTTGATTGTTCTATTCTTTGCTTCAATATCGATGGTTAAATCATCTAAGAGCAAAAGAGTTCTTATGTCTAATTTTTGTGTGGACTCAAGAATCATTGAGTACCGAGAGAACATATAATTTTGCGGGAGTTAACCAAAATGTTCTGTTATTGGATACAAAGAACATAGGCAAACAGAATAGATCATTTTAGTGGCTATATCTGCAAATTCTGTGACATCACTTAAGTGACATCCTACCACTAGCAAAAGGCTTAGACCAAGATGATAAGGAGCATGCTAGCTTGATGAGAAGCTATGAGCAGAAACTAATTTTGAGATCCTCTACAAAGCTCATTTGGGATTTCTGCTTCTATGATGCATTCCAAGCAATTGGTGGTTATAAAAATTCATCCCCACGAAGCACATTCACATTTGGGAGAGCCTCAATATTGAATACATCATCAGATATTGGCTAGCCAGTGATGCATCTATGGATTACAGATGATTATGACTCAAGTAATTACGATATTCTTGAGTGAGGTATTGTATTTTGAAATAATGTTCATATATCATAATCATTTCTTTGCTCTCTCATCACTCTTCAGGCTAACATGATTTTATCACACGAAGTTTAGCCTAAAAATACTCATTTTTAAAATGATCCTTATGCTTCAAACTCTTTTATCATGATAAAAAGCATAAGTGATTTTTTCATACCAATTTTAAGTCCACCTATGTGAACTTGGAAGTTCTTAATTCTGAGATATCATGTTATGTCCTTTGGAGTTGAAGGAACTCCAGACCTCATAACATTTGGTGTCACATTATTATTTGGTATCATTAAAGAGAACTTCATTTCAGTCGTGCATTCATTAAGGGGAGCTTCACATTCACTTGTATTTGATATCTTTAAAGCTCATCTCCTTTATTTGAAGAAAACCCTTTTACCCATACTCATCTGCATTCACTATCTTTTATTAGTTTTGATGATGAGTTAATTTCATGTTTGTAAATATCTTATGTTTTCCTTTCATTATCTTTATTTGAAAAATATCACATAGAAAGGGATACTTTGATATTTTGTGTTTGCACTATCAAATCTCTTTTGGAAATAATGTTTTCAATTTGTAGCAGGAGATTATGTTATGTGCTAGGACTTTCCTTAATGCCGTACAAGAATAGCTATATGAAGAAAAGGAAAAGGATGGAAGTCAAGTCTTGATCATATTCATTCGGATGAGATACAACTCAAGAAGCCAGTACTTTAGTCTCATCTCGGAGGCTATTCGAGCACATCACGAGATCTCAAAGCTAGCAAATAGACTTCACAGATTGTTCATCAATTTGCAAAACCAACATGAGCATTTCTAATCTCTATCTTTTTATATTCAACGAAATTTTGCACATGTTTGGTATCTATATGCTTTAATTGTGAAAAATGTTTTGAAAACCTCTCCAAATTATCTCAAATTTGTTTTCATAAAAACATTCCAAATTGCATCTTATTATGAATGAAAACACTTTCAAATCGGGAGAGAAAATCGGTTCTTTGACTCTTTCTAATCTGGTTTCATATTTATCTCTCTAAGCATTTCTTCTTCACTTCAACTTTTTGCTAATGACAAATAAGGAGGAGAGAATGGCAAGAAAAATATGTTGCACATCTAATACATTTTCATATTCATAGATATTTTTCTTAAAGTATTTTTCATCATCAAAAAGGGGGAGAATGTTGGCTATGATTAATTTTGATGATGTCTTATATAGATGCCATTATTAAAAGCAAAAAGATTGAGTAATATAGTTATCTCCTACATTGACTAACTATTGTATTTAATGTAGATTAATCCAAGTTGAATTATATAGATTGATCAAGAAAGTAGATTGAAGAAAGAAGTTCTTGCACGCAATATAATGGGAATATTAGAATGTCAAGGAAGCAAGAAGTTATCAAAGGATTTTGGGAATAGTCAAGAGGAAGAGGAAATATTGAAGAAGGTAGGACTTGCAGAGAATGATGAGTCCAAGTTGAATGATGGAGAACGATCAACAAGAAGATCAATAAAGAAGTATTGAATTAGAGAAAGAAGATGTGAAGTCAAATGATAAAGAATTATCAAGAGAAGAGAAGAAAGAAAGAATGGAATTGTGGAAAATGATCAAGAGAAGAAGAAAGAAAGGAAGAACTTGCTGAATGGAATAAAATTATCATTATTCAAGTTCTAGAAGTCTCCACGATCAAATGGAAGTTGGAATGGCTCAATTTGGAGTTAAAGTCAGCAAAAATCAGCTTCAGGATGAGAAAACTCGATTTCACAACTTAAAACTCGAGTTTCCTACTTCGCCTCCTCTGGTACAAGAAAACTAGAGTTAAGAAGTCAAAACTCGAGTTTAGGACTTAAAACTCGAGTTTGTAGTGTCTTCAGCACCTCTGGGGTCTCGGACTAGGAAAACTCGAGTTTACAAGTGAAAACTCGAGTTTACGGATCTTCAGCAACTTTGTTTCACGTTCAGCATGGGCAACGTCACGGTAATTCGATGATATCTCCTAAACAAGAAGTCAGATTGAGGTGAAATGAGTGGCATATGAAAATAGACTCCCAGTGCGTCATTTGGATATAAAATTCAAGCCTAAATGAGTTCAGATCAAGCAGATATGAATTGTGGAAGTTGACAGTGAAATCCCCGCCACACAGCAAACCAAGCTTCAATTTTTTCAGTGTATCTCACAAACTACAAATCCGATTGAGCTGAAATTTGTGGCATATGAAAGTAGACTCACAGAGATTTCCATCAAGAGCTGAATGGACCAAACCAGAGTTTAGACCTGGGAGATATGACCTTTTAAATTTGACGGTTAGTTCAAGAAGGCTCAAAAAAGTCAAAACTCGAGTTTGTAAGGACAAAACTCAAGTTTTCGGGTTACAGAGAGCAGCGAACATCAAAGTATCTTCCAAACCCGAATTTATGAGACCAAAACTTGATTTTTGATTAGACAGAGAGCAATGCTGGAGTAACGCAACCTCAAAACTCGAGTTTTGTAAATGAAAACTCGAGTTTTCATCTCAACTTCGAAAAATCATAGTTTTGAAAATCCAAATTCTTCGATAAACATACGATGATTACCCAAATGATTTATAACACTTCTTAACATTATTTATATCATTTGTGTACATGTTTTAGATGATCAAAGGTTGTGAAACCGAAGATCAAGAGTAAAGTAAATGCTTTGATGTCATAGGCGGTTCGAAAACGAAGTTCTAACGGCTAGTTCCATCTCGAGTCTAACGGATATATTTCTTTATCCAACAGTCATTAAATCTTCTCAACGGTTATATATTGATCTCTACCTATAAATAAAAGACAGATTCAAGTAGAAAAATGCGAGAGACACAAGCTTGCATCTTCAACATGCTAATACTCTCATCTTCACATCATTTACTCTCTATTTTTCATGTTTAGATAGTTTATCATAGAGAGTGAAGTGATTTGTATTGTTCTTCAGTGTTTATTCATTCACTTCTGAGAGAGAAGATTTATTGTAATCATCCTATCTTCTATCTGAGAGTTACTCAAGATTGGGTGATCTTGAGTGGGAAACCCATTGTATTGATTACGGCTTGTAAGGGGAGTAAGTTCTAGTGAGAGAATTACTTGAGTAAGAGTGTGTAATCAAGTGGGTGTATTGATTACGGTTGTAAGGGGAGTGAATCCTAGTGAGAGGATTATTCCAAGTACGAACGTGTAATCAAGTTGAAAGAAGATATTGGATTGAAAATCTCAAGTGGAGCTTGAGGACTGGATGTAGGTCAAGGATTGGACCGAACCAGGATAAATATCAGTTTGCATATTCTCTTCCTTTATCTCTTATGTTTCCAACATATATGTTTGAATGACTATCTATTGCTTTATAACTCTTTACTGTCATACAAACTGGTTTTACTGAGTTGCAAAAAGATTTTCAAAGTTCCTAAATTTTTATACTTCACCCAATTCAATCCCTCTTTGGGTTCAGCCGGTTCTTACAGTGTATGCTTCGTGAACTGTTTTCTGTTCATGATTAACTGTCATGTACCTTGTATACACTCCATGTGAGGTTAATCTGTTACTCTGTGAACCTTCAAGGTCCTAGTTCTTGTTGCTACCTATAATTGTACAAGACGCAGTTCCCACAATGAGGTGGCAAATACCAGCAGGCGGAGGATCTGGTTGTAGCTCACAGAATAGGACGATAGGTAATAGTAAGTGAAGACATTGGCCACATTTAGCTTAAATTTTAGTTGGCTCTATAAGTCTAGGATCTATAATAAATAAAGGTGTAGATTCCTGTGAGAACTATGTAATATAAAGAAGAAATTTTATATCGGTGTAATATTTACTATTTCTGTTTTTCCCCACAACTACATACAGGTAAGGTAAAGATCGTTGAATTACGCATAATTACTTTGATAAATGGTAACATATTGGAGGGTGTGACAACTGTTGCTAGGACAAAGCGGTGGATGTCATCAAATGGAATTGTCGGACCAGTTCTAGATTGTTTAAGGGATGTTTATAGAAAATTTATGTAATTATGTTTAAAATTTATAACAAAGATATGTAGTATTTAATTAGTATACTACACCCAAACTGTTTTACTCATTGTCCGCACATTCATGCTCTGATATGTGACATACTATTGGAAGAGTATGACAATATATTCAAACCCTTTGTCTTCTATAAAGTCTACAAATTGATTCAAATGTTTGTCATGTTCTTTTTTCATTATCTGAAAATATTAATATATCATCTATATATATTATAGTAAAATATCTTATGGGTAAAATGTACTAACTGTATATTTTTTACCGTCTTCTTCTAGTTTTACTATAAAAAATCCTTATTTACAATCAAATTTACTAAATATTTTCTTTCCTCTTATAAGGTTATATAATAAACTCCATTTTAGGTATAGGATACCTATTTCTAATAGCTGTGCTATTTAATTTCTTATAATTTATAACCATTCTACTTTTTCCTCTTCTTTCTTCACTTAATTTTTTAGCAATCATTGCTAGTAAAGAATAATCTGATCTACTTTCTCTTATTAAATTATATTTTTAAATTTCATTTATATGCATTATAAATTATTCTTTATTCTCAGTCGCCCAAGGATAAGATTTACAATTTATTTCTTTAATATAATCTTTTAAGGGATAAGTATCTTATTTGCCCCGGAAGTTTTGGCTGAGGAGCATCGGGTGGATGGAAGTTTTTTTGGAGCAAAATTGTCACAGAAGTTAACAAAACATAGCAATTTTGCCCCTCCATTAATTTTGACCGTTAAGTTTAACAAATGTGTAGATATGGCATGCTAAATCATGTTAAATATCATTTTTTCCTGGAAGTTTACAAAATGTAGCAATTTTGCCCTTCTATCCCCCAATATTAATTTTGAGTATTAAATCAGTCAAAGAACACACATGTCATGCCTTGAAAAAGTCAAACTTGGAGTCAGAGAGGGAGATCCTTGAGACATTGAGCTCAAGGCGACTGGAATTTGTGAAACTGAACTGGTCAAAGGGACTGAAAGGTCTGTCGCGGAACCCAGAGGAAGCATCACTTATTATCTAAGAAAATGAAATGCAAAATGAGAAATGAAATTGTCCCAACAATTGGTTCAGTAAGACAAATAAAAAATGATAGTATTTACCTTTGTATAGATTGATCTAGGCCACCCACTCTGTCCCACAAGATAAAACTCCAGCAATTTTAAGTGTGCTTACTGAACCAACTGTTGGGACAACTCATTATTGATTTGTCTAGATCAAACCAATTTTTGGGACAAATCAATAATGAATTGTCCCAAAAATTGGTTCAGTAAGCATCACTAAAATTCGCTTGACTTTTTAGAAGCAATATAGATTTACCTTGTGGGACAGGTTGGGTGGCCTAGATCAATCCATACAAAGGTAAATACTATCACTATTGATTTGTCTTACTGAACCAATTTTGGGACAATTCATTTCTTGTTTTGGGTTTCATTTGCTTAGGTCATAAGTGATGCTTCCTCTGGGTTTTGTGACAGACCTTTCAGTCTCTTTGACAAGTTTGACTTCACAAATTCTGGTATCCTTGAGCTCAATGTCTCAAGGATCTCCCTCTCTGACTCCAAGTTCGACCTTTTCAAGGCATGACATGTGCTCTTTGATTGATTTAATGCTCAAATTTAATATTGGGGGACAGAATGACAAAATTGCTACATTTTGTAAACTTCCAGTGCAAAATTGCTTCTCAGCTAAAACTTCCAGGGAAAAAATGATACTTAATTTTATTTGATTGATGGGGTGACATCCCACGTGTGCACATCAGCTTACACTTAACGGTCAAAATTAACGAGACGGGCAAAATTGTTATGTTTTGTTAACTTCCATGGCAATTTTGCTCAAAAAAAAAAACTTCCGTCCACCAAGTGCTCCTTAATGTTACACCCTACCGGCCTCACCCTTTTAGGTGGCAGGTAGTGTGATACTCATCCTTTAAATATTACTTAATGTCATCATACATCATAGCATTATAGCGCAACGCAGTAGCAAAACGGTTTGTGTTACACCCCTACTGGCCTCGCCCTTTCGGGTGGCGGGTTAGAGGGATTCCTTTTATAGGTTATCTTTCCATAGTTATTTTTTCCATTTTGACTTATATCAGAGTGAGCACAACAAAGCATATACCGGTTTGGACTACCTACTGTACTGGTAAAAGTACGATAATCAAAAAGTACAATGTCCTTAAAGGTTTAAGGGTACAGTCATCCAAAATAAAATGCCAGAAACAAATATACAGTCATCCCAAAATAAATACAAAGTATAATAAGGCATTCCCTATTCTTCAACCAGCACTGATATGCCCTACCTCTCCAAAAAGGTTTTTTCAGCTCAGGGGTGGTCTCTTGTATCTACAGGTCTATCTGGAGTTCAAAGGTGAACCCTAGAGTAACTATCAAACTCATGTACTATATGTGTATAATGTATGCATGTAACCATATCATGTAAAAATCATAGTCAACAAGTCAAATATACCATGTATGCATTCAGAAATATACACAATAACCAATCATCAAGAACAATTGAGCTACCTTGCCAAGTCAAGCCCCGGATTTACCGAAATCACAACCTGTTGAGCCATCTGAACCAGGCCACCCCAGAAATACCAACCTATCGAGCCACCACTCAAGGCAAGCCCCAGATTACTGCTCAGCGGTAGGAACACAATAGTCAAGTACTCGAACCCCAACATGCTCTGTATGCATATTTGGCAAAATACACACATGGCAAACAAACATACAACAAACAATATCAAGTACTTGAGTAAACAGTTACTACATGCGGGATGTGTACCGTCTTAAAGTTTTATGATGCCTAATAGCCCTCTCAAATATGTCTTAACCCTATACAACATCAAAATACACCCTAGCCAAAGATTCCAGAAATTCCAGTGACTCTGGTCCAAATTCAAACATTTCAAATAAATTCTAAAACAATCCAATGGACACGAAATCAATGGCATCTGAACCCTTGGGATGTCTAGTTTACAGTAAAAATACTTTCAAAGTCCAAAAGGGTTCATATTTTGTCGTGTAGCCAATAATTTACCCTCTGGTTAGAAAAATCCTTAGCCTCCGAGTTATTTTCAAAAATTACTTTCTCCCAGATGAATAATCGAAAAGGTCCAAATTTTATATCAAACTGAAGCTCAGGAAGTATAATTTGTGGCTGTAAAATTCCAGAGCAATTGGACTTCATTTACTATTTTAAAAACATGGATGAAGCTTCGCTGCCCAAAAAACCCTAAAGCTGGAGCAAACTATTTTATTGAGTTTTTGGTGTTTTCGGGTTCGTAAACTTTAACTCTGACCTAAGCCCATACAAAATGACGTTTTGGAACCCTTAAAAACACCAAAATAAGATCACAAATCCATGCCCTAGTCAGGTGGACGGAAACCCTAACTTTAAACTTCAAAGGTTTAGGTTTTCTGTGTTTACCTGAAATCGAAGCTTTACTTTGTGATCTGGCTTCTTCCTCTAGGTTTTGGAACTTGGCTGAGCTTTCTCCTTCCTCTGCTTGTCACGCCTCTTGGCAGCCAAGAATGAGAAGTTTATGCCTTTATAAAATAGTACACTGAATTATCCGGTGCATGCTTTTGTCCACTGGTTAATAACATGGATCAGGGTTTACTAACTTAATTCCCAAGAAACTCCTGAGTGTTCTAGAACTTGTCTGTGTGGTGCATCCCTAGCCAAGGAAATCAGATTTTTACTTTTCAAAATGTGTAAATTACCTCTTTTTACCCGAAACACCCTTTTGTCCTGTGTTAAAAGCATGTATCCAGATATTTTTAGGGGGTAGGTGGTGCATATTGGGCCCTAAAAAATTTGATCCATTTGCTTTTAATCCCCTTTATTCAATTTATCTAGTTCACTCTTTTATCCACTGGTCCTTGTAGTGCATCGCCGGTTAAAAGGGTGCTCCCTTTTCCATTTTTCTTCAAATTTTCAGATCTTTTCCCCTGATTGGGCCTACATATGTGACGCCATTTTGGACCCTCACATGGCCCAACATTTGTCCCATTTAATCCAAAAAGAAGCCGCTAATTGGTCTTTATTAGTCTCCTTTTTACCGATTAACCTCCTGTGGGACCTATCTTTGTGTTTGGGCTTAAGTACATATAAAATCATTTGATTTTCTCTCTCCCCTCTGATGTGGACGAAAATGACTCCTTAGCGGGTAAGGAATTGACTTTTCTACCCTTACTTTTCCTCTTTTAACCCGTGGTGACACGTGTCCCTATTTAATTATTACACTGAATTTTCCTTTTTAGCATGTGATCTTTGCACTGTCTTTTCCTCTCCCCTGACCCTAGGTGGCGCATACACATTGTGCAGGGGTAGGAATTTGTGCTCTGCCAATATATATGTGTACACACACACACACACACACATATGTGTATGTGTGTGTGTGTGTGTACCAACATACATATATATATATATATATATTTGCGTGTGCGCGCACACATATCTATCTATATATATAATATGTGTGTATGTGTGTATGTGTGTGTGTCCACGTATATATACACTATATATAATATGTATGTATGTGTGTGTGTTTGTGTGTATGTATATGTACATACACACACACACACACACACACACACATATACATATAAAGTAAATATACAAAAATGCACATGTGCTTTATCCTCAGGAGCGTTCAACACCAAGTGTTTTTTTTAGGTGCAAAACTATATATGAACTTTGAAAATTGAAGCAAAAGTCACAGCTCCGTCAATCCTACTTGATGGTGTTAGTTTTTTTGGTATGGCCCACATTATTATTCTGAAAATACAATAATGAAATCAAGAAAGCTCAAAAGCAAGATAAACAAGCCAATACAATACGAGGGATGATCTTTAGGGGCGAGACTCAAGACTATGACTTTTCACTTAATGAATTGGTCAGATACCAGAAGCGTATCTATATACCTCTAAAGATAGAGCTGAGACAAAAAATTCTTGATGAGGGTCATAAGAGTAAATATACTCTACATCCTGGTATGATCAAAATGTACCAAAACTTGAAATATGAATTCTGGTGGCCGGGTATGAAGAAAGATATAACTCAATATCTTGCTAGATGCTTGACTTGCCAGAAAGTGAAGATTGAACATCAGCGACTTACGAGTCTTCTTCTAGGGCTAGAGATATTGGAATGGAAATGAGAGGAAGCTCTGGGGATGAAGCTAAAATTTAGTACAACTTCTGATCCTCAGATAGATGGCCAATTTGAAAGAACCATACAAACGCTAGAAGATATGATGAGAGCGTGTGTATTGGATTTCAAAAGGAACTAGGATCGATATCTTCCATTTGCTGAATTTGCATAAAACAATAGTTATCATGTGAGCATACAAATGGCTCCATTTGAAGCATTGTATGGCCAGAAGTGCCAATCACCCATATGCTAGACAAAATTGTCGAAAAGAAGATTTTTCGGGCCAAACATAGTTGACCAAACTTCCGAACAAATTGAATTAATCAAGAGGAGACTTCTAACAGCGCAAAGTAGACAAAAGAGTTATGTTGATAAAATGAGGAGACCTCTAGAATTCAAAGTTGAAGATCATGTCTTTTTGAAGATATCTCCGAGAACGGGTATTGGTAGAGCACTCAAGAGGTGACAATTAAGTCCTCGTTACATTGGTCCATTCAAGATCCTGGCGAAACATGGACCAGTAGCCTATCAAATGGCTTTAACCCCAAGCCTGAGTAAACTCCACAATGTATTCCATGTTTCTTAGTTAAAGAAGTACCAACCAGACCCTGAGCATATTATCAAGTACAAAGATGCGGACGTCCGAGATGATTATACTTATGTTGTCAAGCCAGAGTAGATCATTGATCAGCAGGAGAAGCAGCTCAGACACAAAAGTATTCCATTCGTGAAAGTGGTCTAGAAGGGACTAACTCCTTGGGAGGCAACCTAGGAAATGGAGGAAGATATAAAAAAGAATATCCAGAGTTTATAGCTCAGAGTGT
The DNA here is from genome assembly GCA_019022655.1 of Acacia acuminata. NCBI lineage: Eukaryota > Viridiplantae > Streptophyta > Magnoliopsida > Fabales > Fabaceae > Acacia > Acacia acuminata. Next base: position 60,031 of record JAFJYI010000435.1, on the reverse strand, counting down.
ACAAAATATATAACAAATTTTGGGAAGGAAAGTTAAATTAACAATGGGAGAAATGTAACATCCCAATTTACACTTTACCGAAAATTCCTGTATATTACGAATATTCAATAATATATTGAAATTGCATATTTCATGAAATGCCAAGATTTAATATCTATTGTGACATTGATAATCTATTGATTATTCCTAAGTCAATTTTGATAAGAAAAAGAAATGTTTGTGACTTAGATAAATTAGGGCATAATGACAACAAAACTATGACATATTGCTTTGAAACCATAGGGAATAAAATTTAACACATGTGAACCCTATAAGGGGACACATTAAAATTTAACACATGTGAACCCTATAAGGGGACACATATTTTGGTCAACCAAGTCGAAAGGGGGGAAAATGAAGACTTAAATATGTATCACACATTGGAACAAAAGTCAACAAGTCAAAGTACCACATGTCAAGCTAGGAGGCAAGATGATCTAGAAGGTGGACATCTAACCACTTGCTTATGTCATGGGGCTTATCTCATCAAGATGAAAATATTTTCTAGCCCAACAAGGCACCTATTTTCTACCAAGAGGGGAGGGAGAGAGAAAAAAGATAATAGCTTGTTCAAAAGGTCAAGCAAAGAGAGTTGGTGAGAGTGGTTTAGACTTTTGGGCAAGAGAGGACTTTTGCATTAAGTGCAGGACACTTCAAGACCCTTCTTGTCTTGCATTTGGACACACAAAGCAAGGAGAAGAGAGACAGAGAGTGTGAACTCAAGCAAGGAGGAAGAAAGAAGGAAGGGGAAATCCAAGCAAGCCAACGTGAGTTCATGAGTTCTTGTAACTCTTCTTCTCATCTTCTTGTGTAAGTTCATAAACTTAACAAACTAATCTTCTTTGGTCTTTGGTGATGAGTAAGGCTGAAATTTTGGAGACCCAAGAGGAAGGAGAGGTTGCCACTAAACACAAAGATCAAGACTAGTTGGTAAGGATCCTAACCAATCTTGTATATGTTTCGTGGTTTGTTGTAAAAAAGGCTTGATCTTAGTTTTCTTCGGTTAAAATGGTTTGTTCATGTTTTTCTTAGGACGTGGAGACATGGAACCCTAAGGGTTCATGCTTTGCCCACAATAAGATCCAACATGATCAAAGACTAAAAATGCAAGATCTAAGAAAAACCTAAACTAAAAATCATGATTTTGGAAAAAAGTGTGTAACATCCCCAATTTTCATGTAAATTAATTATTGGAATATGAGAATTTCTCATCAAGTAGGAGTCAATGATATCTTATTTTTCTGACAAGATAAATTAATTATTGGGAAAAATAATGTGGAATTATTGAAACGTGGTTAACAAATTTGGTTATAGATAATTTGAGATAAATAATGTTAAAGAAGGTAAAAATATATTTTTCCCTCATTATTCTTATATTTTTCGTCCAACAAAAGGAGGGGAAAATTCTGATGAAAATTAGTGGAGTTTCAATATAAGTTTAAATTACCTTTGAAAGGTGGACATTGGATGAAATTTAAGAGTTAGAGTTGTGCACATCAAATAAGACAATGTCATATTAATTTAGAAAAGAAGTAGTGGCCACGTGGAAAAAAAAAAAAAAAAAAAAAGGAAAACACACCGAAGTATTTATTCCCTAGTTCCCATACGGAAGAAAGAATCAAAAGGAAATAAATAAATTAAACAATAAAATCATTACCCACTCTCTGAAATCGCCGGATGAAAGAGTGGAAGAATGAATTGATAGATTGGCGAAATCAAAATAAATGAAGGAAAGAAGGAGTGTGATGGAATACAAACACAAATTTTATTTTATGCTTTCCAATGTGTACGTGGGAGAAAGAAGCAAAAGGGGAATGATTATAAATAAAAAAATACATATCTCTTCTCCAATGGCCTCTGACAAGACAATAGGCATTAATGAAGTAAGGGTGGGAGGCTCCATGTTGTACGAATAAGGAAAAAAAAAAAAAAAGAAAAAAGAAATGAATGTTGACATCCGGATGTGAGAGAGAGTGGAGATAGGAATACAAATATGTTTTCCCAAGTATTCTAAAAGTGCTGCACGTGAGAGAGACAAAGGAAGTATAGCATTGATTAAGGAAAGAAGTAATAACCGTGGCACACGTGGAACAATGGAGGATTGAATTCAAAATATATATTTTTCAATATTTTCCCATTATGGTCGGATGTGAGATGGACTAAATGAAATAAGACTATTGATTGGACAATTTGGCATTTATGAAGAAAGAGAAGTAGAGGCGCACGCTGGTTAAGGCTATGGAGATAACAATTTCTTCATTTCCACCGTGCCTGACGCGAAGAGAAGAAGAAGAAAAAAAAATCCCAGATTTCTCTAGAATGGTGAAGAGAAATCTACACGCCAGTTGGGACTAGAACCGACCTTGGAGATCTATTTAACGGGCTCACCTCCACCCATTTTCTTTGCTGGACGAATCTGGAGAAGAAGATAAGAAAGTGATCAAAGACTGAGAAGAAGAAATAAGGAGGGCCAAACCATACATCCCAGAGGAAGGTAAAGGACTTTAAATATTTATTCCACCTTCTTCCACTCTCGTTTTTGGAGGTTAAAAGTTTGAAGAAAAACTCCTTTTAGGTTCTGTAAAGGTGAAGGACGTAAAGGAGAAAGAAGAAACATCGAGAATCAAGTTTCTAGTTGGAGGTATACTGAGATCAAGTAAGTTATAATTTAACTACTTTATAAATTCATGATTTGCCAAGTTAAAAATGGTGGTATGCTGGGTATGCGTTTCTGAAAGATGGACCTGAATATGTATAGAATTGATGAACGAAGAGAGAATCAATCTGAAGATTAAATCTTAGGTAGAAGGATTATCATGATATAAGAGACATTTGTGGAAGAAAATGAATAATGGAAATGGGAGCTTGCTCTTTGTTAGCCTTGAGGACGTGGAAACAAAACTGATTCCTTGTGGGTGCTTTAATGTTTTCAACGTGTTCATAATAAGGTTCTAGTTCATGAACTTAAAGATTTTGGTATGGTTGAGGAAGACTTATTTTTAGGTCAACAAATAAATATTTTTAGAGAAAGTCACTCATACTTATATTTAATTATTTTAGGGTCACTTTGATTTTTCGCGTATCCGGGGAAAATATACCGATATTTGTGGTCGACTGACGGTAGTAACCTTAATCCTCATATGTCTTGTGTTGCCTTGTATGTTTGTTTTTCCATGATTGTGGACCCGTGTCTCCTAAAAGGGACATGCGTTATGTGCATTCAGTGTGGTCTGGGTTCAGAGCCCGACTACTTTGTTTTTCCTAGCGCTATGGATCCGGGGCTTGCTTTGTTGAGCGGTCCTGCGTTTGTTCTAGGACATGTAGTCCTTCCGAGGTTAACACGGTATACTTGGTATGTTGCATTTGTGTTACCGCGTTTGTTACCGAATGCTACTTTTGTTTGGTGTTTTCCTAATTATGGTTACATACATACACGTCTATGCATTACATATGAGATTAATGGTTACTGCGGGATCCATTTATGAATCCCAGATTTTTGTACAGCCACTGGAAGTTCCTTGAGGGCAGATTGTGGAGATAAGGGGAAGACTGCTGGGCAGGAGTAGATGGAGTCGTTGGTGGAGGTGGAAGACTATTTTGTTATTTATTTTGAAATTGGATGACTATATATTATTTTGCCCTTTTTGGCATTGTTGGATGACTATTTGTCTAACCTTTGGGGATTATATTTTGTTACTCACTTTTAATTATACCAGTATTATCTGAAATCCAACCAGGAATGCTCTGTCGCGATAAAACTCTAATGCATGTAAATAAATTGTAATTAAATGATATATGGTAATTATGAAAAGGGGGTCCCTCTATCCGCCACCCAGAAGGGCGAGGCCGATAGGGGTGTTACATTTGTGGGTTTCTTAGTTTTTAAGGCTATATTTCACCTAAGTAAGAAAATGCTAAAGAAAAATGATTTTCTTTATTTTGAGGTCAACAGTGTGTTTAAAATGAAAAATGAAGTGGAAACATGATGGGAAATGAGATTTAGAAGCAAAAGTTGGAAGTTGTAAAAGTTGCAAAAATCGGTTAGTTTTGAATTTTTGGAGGTCAGACTTGTACGTGATTTTTGACCAATCAAATGATGTATAAAAATCATGAAATTTTCTAGAAATAAAATAGACAGAGAGAGATTTATTTTGATTGGTATGTAATATGTAATTTTTGGAGCTCTATACAAGGAGTTACATATTTTTGAAGAAGACTTGTGTTTATGGAAGTGTAATATGAACAGTAGTGATTGTGCATGATTTGTGACTGACCAATGATATCCAAAAATTATGAAAATTTACAAAAATAAAGTAGATAGAAAGAGCTTTATTTTGATAGGTGATCTATAATTTTTGAAGCTCTAAGCAAGGAGTTAAAATTTTTTGAAAAAGACTTATGTTTTTGGAAGTGCAATCTAAATAGTAGTGATTGTGCATGACTTTTAACTAATCAAATGATGTATGAAAATCATGAACCTTTTTAGAAATGTAGTAGATAGAAATAGCTTTCTTTTGATAGGTTGCAAGCAATTTTTGGAGTTTGGTACAAAAAGATATGAATTTATCAAACTGACTCGTGTTTCTAGAAGTATGATCTAAACAATTGGGAAGCTTTTTTATTCATGGAATACTTTAAACTTTTCTAATTGTTGGGAGTATTTTTATATGAAAATAGACATGTTAAGGGACCAACAACCTTTGGGAGAACATCAATTGGATTTTTGTGCTGACTTTTCAAAGTTGTTGGGAATTTCTCTGAACAAAATGTAAATATATAGTCCAAAAATCAAGTAAAATAAAGTCAAAGATGTAAGACTTAACCTATATGAATAAAAGAGTGACTTAAGGGACAAGGAAAACCCTTTTAATATCTCAAGAATGACATTTAATATAATACCTTACAAAATAAATAGGAAATTAATATTTATAACAATCTTACTTTAAGATATTAAAGGAAGTCCGAGTCTTAAGCGCCGGGAATTAGTATTAATTACGCAAAGTTAAGGTTGGGAACTTAATCTCCTATTCCTTGTGTTTTTATATATACCTTGTATGTCTATGTTTTGTGGATTCTCGGCCGGGTTTATATGCTCGAGTCATGCGTTTTATTCAACTGGCTATGGATTATTGTTTTATACGATAATGTTGCATGATTATTTTCCTATTCTTTGAGGATTCGTCTCGGGAGATGTACCACTTGTGTGTGCTTCCGCCGTTAACGTTATATGTGTTGTGTGATATGTAGTCTTGTTGCGGTGTGTTTGTTGAATGCTTTCTTTTATTTCGCCATATATGAAATATTTGTCATGTATGATTTGCACTTTGAACTATCTTACTTAATAAATGAAGGGTAAGTGATACTTGGATCCTAAAAAAGTAATTTAATGACAATTAGGTAATAAAAATTGTTTGGGAAAATTCGCCCAATTAAATTTTTAATAGAGGACTTCTCCCCAATTTCCCCAAAATGTTACTATCGAAAAATGAGTTATAAATATTAATTCATTTTACTCTTTTAAATATAAGAGTCTTAGTTACAATCTTATAGACTTGCAAATAATTAGGTTATGATATATATTCCTCTATTTCTATTTACAAATCACTTTCGACATGTTTCATCAAAACAAAAACCAAAAAACTTAAACCTCATTAACTATATATTAAAATTTAATAATTTTTTAATTTTACCCCTATTTAATATATACTATATCCCAATGTTAGGTTATGTCCTATGTTAATCCCGTTGAACTCATTAATTCATGTCAATCCCTTCGTTTGGAGACAACTAAGATTTTGTCCTATGTTGCAAGTAGGTTTAATTTATTAGGGGATAGCCTTCAACGTGGACTTTTGAGACGTTAAGTTTTTTCAAGCATATAACAATGTGTAGAATGTTATAGAAGAAAAATTTTCAATTAAGAATAACAAAATTCCCAGTTGCATTGGAATCATGAAGTTGAAAAACGGAAGTTACTCTTACACTACGCCATTACATATGTACATTACAGGAAGTTATCCATCACTCTTAAAGACAAACACCTACTTTAGCGAAGCAAATATTTACATGGCCGAAAGACAGTCTTACAAACGTAGGTTGAATAGATTATATCAGACCAGATTGAGAACAGCGAAAATGCAAATAAAGATACTGCTCCTAAAACAAGAAAAGAATTGAAGTTAGGAACCATGTTTAAACAATGATGGTCTGCAATGAAGAAGCCACTACCAAATGCTATCATCATGCTTATTATGGACATGAAAAGCGCAACCAATCCAGATATCAACTTCAATGGAAGTGACTTGTGAAAATCCTGCTCTGCATAGCGTGAGATGAGGATAGACAAGAAAATTAGTGTCGAGGTTGAGGATGAGATCAAGGCAATTCCATTAGACATGCCAAATACCAGGAATGATCTTTTTGGAATGTAATTAGGGATTCTTGTAATGTCAATGATACCACCTGGTGTATTGAATGAAGTGTAAAATATTCCAATAGCAATGACAGTGGAAACAATCAAGCAAGAGTTTGCTACTCCCTTCATCCATGATTCGGCTTTACTCAATAACTCTTGATGCTCCTTTATGAATAGTTGGTGAGGAGTTAAGCCTTCTGCATTCTTCATCTCCATAAATGAAGGTGGCAATATCTTCTTCACTTCCTGCATTGTCAAATGATATATAAATGGCATCAATATAAAATACAAGATCAATAATAAATGATACTATTGACAACTAAATACTTGATATTTCAACATTTTCACAACTGTAGTTGAGGGTCTACCTACTAATATAAAAGTATCTTATAGATAGACTAAATATTGTTACTAGTAAGATACCTCAAACCATGATAACTCAAGGGTCATTTGGAATGCTGCTCCCGAGACTAAGTTCAATCGATCTGGTGGTGCTAATTTCGCAGTCATATGTAATAAATTGCTTTGATCTTTGTTATCCAAATAACATGCTATGAAATCTTTGACTGGGCCAATGTCTTGTAGGAGATTAAAGATATTTGCATGACGATGCAAAATGGCAATGTGAATTATGCTTCGATTTCTTTCATCAACTTCCCATATCAAATCAGGATATGTACTCATAAGCACTGCGAGAAACTCAAAATTCCCAACTTCTATAGCATTAAATGCTACTTGTGAAGGTACTCTTATAATGCCCAAAATCTCCCTGTCGTCTTGTGTAAGAAATATACTCCATACGAATTGAACAAGCTGACGTTGCTGAGTTTGTTTCAAACCTGTGAAACACAATTTGACCATTTGCTTAATTGAGAAGTCAAGTCAAGACTGTCAAAAACTGAAAGTATATTGAAAGAAAAGAATGCGATATTGATTAGGTTAAAATCAAATTTTAATTGACATTATTCGTCATAATTTCATTCATAAATGTTGAGAACATCATGAAGTTCAGAAATAATAATTAATTAATATTATTAAGGTGGATGTTTATTATCTAGTATTTATTTGGATTAGAAATAAATATTTTATCATTATGATTCGATTAGATTGAATTCTAGGTTTAGGGTTAGTCTATTAGTTTTCCTATATATTGGCCTCTGCGATACTGTTAATTGTTATTTTTTGGTCCCTTGTGACACCTTGAGTTGTTGTTTTGGCCCCCTGTAAGACTATGGGTGGTTGTTTTTGTCCCCTATGAGATTGTTGGCTGTCGTTTTGGTCAAGTGAGACCTTTGGTTGCTGCTTCTACTCTTCCCTTATGAGACTTTTTTATTTTGCTGTTGGTCCTCGGTGAGATCTCAACCTTTGTTGATCAGGCATTATGGTTCTAATATGGTGTACTCTATCATTAAGGCCCTTGGTATGGCTGCTACATATATCTTTGTTTAAATGTCCCTGAGTTTTATTGGATATGCTTGAACTTTCTCCTTGATTCAGGATCTTACTATGAAGATTATTAGTATACACTATGGACGATTGCTGCTTGCATTTAAGCTGCTTTCAGCTTCAGGGGTATTAAAAACATCAAGTTTGTAAATAATAATTAATTAGTATTATTAGGGTTAATGTTTATTATTTTTGTATTTATTAGGATTAGAAATAAATATTTTTTTCTCATTATGATTAGATTAGATTTTAGGTTCCAGATTAGTCTATTATATGACTCTTTGTATTCTCTTTTATTTTTAAGGATCAATAATATTCAGAGTATTTTTCATGTGTTTAAGTGTGATCCTTCAATCTCAACAATAAACATACTCCAAAAGTATATAGAAACAAGGATAAAATTGCCAAAAAAAAAAAAAAAAAAAGGTGAAAAGCAAAGAATTAACTTGCCTAAAGGCTTTCGAGCCAATATATGCAATATTGTCTCATTAGCTTCATCCCTCTTCAAAGCAAGATCTGGTTTCTTCTTAAGCAACTGCAACGCTAAATCTGCACAAATGATTATTTAAATAACAATAATAATAATAATAATAATAATAATAATAATAAACAACGAAGTCATAATTGTGCGACTGAGGTGTCAGTTGGCCTTATTGTCAGTTGCCCCCAATTGCCCCTCAATTTTGAGGCCTTCCCAAATTTTTTGTTTTGTGATTCTTTTAATTATTAGATTCTTTATAAAATGAATAACATTGTAATATTTTATCCGTAAAAAATAAAGCTGTTTTCAATTTTTTTTAAGGATTTAATACTCCAAAATTGTGTATTTTCTTTATAATTTAGTGACTTTAAATCATTTAAAAAACTAAATTTTTATCATTAAAAACAAATTGAAAATAACTAAATTTTTTACCCATAAGAGAGAATCTAATTAACGAAAAATTCACTAAAAAATTTTTTTTTTTTTTTTTTTTTGTAATGGCCCCAAAATTGAAGGCAGCTGGCCCCCACCCATAATTGTGTCTGAAAAAAGTGCAACACTAGGTTCAAATTATAAATATAATATTTTATAGTATTAAGCTTTCATCTGTGTTTAATATACTAACCATAGATTCCAGCGTTAACACAGTAGAATAACAGGATGATCCAGTCTGTTTCTTCAAAATCTTGAACTGTTTTAGAGTATAGATGCCATGCCATTTCACTTTTTCCTTGTAAAGCAGCCATGTGAAGAGGAGTGATTCCGGCTCCACCCCTTATTGTTGGCAAGTTTTTATTTTTTGTTTCCATTATCTTAACAATCTGCAAATTCCCAGTTGCTGCAGCCAAGCAAAATGCAGTGTTGCTATTCACGTCTTGCAATTCCAAGTCTTGTGGATCCATAATCTTCACCAGCTGATAAACAAAGTTAATGCGATTCGCTCCGGTGGCCACATGAAGAAGTGTCGCACACCGCAAGGTTATGGCTGCACGAAGTAGAGTCCAGTCTTTCTCTAAGATGTGCTTCGCTGCTTTCCAATCACCTTTCATGGCTGCTTCGTGAAGGGGAACACATAGCCTTAGGTATTTGTCTCTTCGATCTTCTGAATCAAAGTTTACATATATGGATGGTCATAAATGAGAGATTTGAGTTCAACTTGATATATAGAGCGAGCTAGTTAAAGTTACAAAAGGAAAAGGCTATTTACTACTCCTACTAGAGAGTGGGGAAAGAGAGTACGTGGGTCATTCATAAAATGAAGGAGAGGCTTCCTCCTAAACTGAGGTGAGGCAGCCTTTTGAAGTTGTCGTTCTGGTTGTACAGTAATGGAGCTTACTTCTGCTTCTGCCATTTCCCTGTATATGAAAAAAGACGTGTTCAAAAATCAGTTCAAGGCCTTTTACGCGCGCGAGGTTTCTTAAATTAGTTCAAGAGCAAAGCGGAGGTTAAATCTTTCTATCATATGCAAGAATATGTGAGAAAATAAATAAACAAATATATGACAGAAATTAAATAAGACCGGAGATGTTAGAATTATTAATACGAAAAACCCTTTAATTTAAGGGTAAAAACCACGAATTATCCAAATCAATAAAAATCATATTAATTATGATCAAAACAAGTGGGTACACGAGAGTCTTAAAAGGATGCAATCCCCCCTTTTTTATAAAACAATTAAAGCTCACTAAATGTTGTAGCCCAATTTCTCTCTTACTTTCTCTTATTACTGCCATAATTCTCTCTTTTACTTCCCTTTATAAATAAGGAAATTATTTGAAAAATAGTTCATTTCTTTCATATTTATTACTTTTAACTAATTTTAATTATTTTCTTAAATCACATAATTTAATTATCAAACCATTATAAAAATGAGTGGACGGAGTATAAATTAGGAGCTTCTTAAAATTTAAGGTTTTCTTACCTATGATTAAAAAAAGTAAATTTAATACATCACACACACATATATACACACATATATATTATTAGCTTACAAAGAAAATAATAGAGTTAGTACAATATTTGGTCCCTTTAAATTTATCTTTATTTTGATTTTGGTCCATTGAGTTTTAAATCATAAGATTTGATTCCTCAAAGGGCAACTTGGTCCAGGTTTTTATTAAATTATAAGAAACAATGTTTTAAATAGAATAAAATTTGAGAGACCAAAACCAAAATGAAAACAAATTTGAATGACTAAATATTGTATAAATTAAAAATAATATATTAAAAAATTAATTCAAACAACAATAAATAGCATTTAATAATTTTTTTTTTAAAAAAAAAAAAACACACACACACTCTCAATCTCCACTCCATTTGTCTTCACTCGTGAGATTAGTCCCATGAAAATCATTGCATGCGCACATCTACACTCCAAATAGGACTTATTCATGATTCTATGTTTTCATATTGACCAATTAATTTATGTTGTTTATATATCTATTTCACATATTCATGAGAAATTTGACACTTCCAAATTGACTTATACACGAATGGGACTTATTCATTTGACAAACTCCTCATGAACAAGTAAAATAGACATATGAACATCATAAAATAAACAAGCTTTATTTGCAAGCGTGTAAGTCCTCATGAACAAGTGGAATACTCATAACTGCACATTAATTTCCTATGGTTAGATCTCCAGCTAGCCGACATTGTACCAGAGCTTCAATGGGAATTAGCCTGAGGCAGCTTTGGCCTGGCTGCTATCAAGGATCAGTTGTTGAAGCTCCAACAATAATTGGACCTTTTTTAAAAAGAAAATAAAGTAAGGGCATTTTTGTCTTTTTACTGGCAAATTTTATTTCCATTTTAGTCCATGGGAATTTAATGAAATTTTAGATTTTGTTAGGGGTTCTTTGGCTAAAATAAAGTTGTTCCTACTAAAAATAATATAACTACAATAAAATTATTACATTACATAAGAAGCCATATAGGATGCTGTATGTCTTATATTGATCTAACACGGCAAATTATGTTAAAAAGATAACGATGAATAATTAATAGCAAGGTGTTCATAGTGAAAATTATGAAAGATTTATTAGGGAGCTAAATTTGAACTTTAAAATTTTGAGAGATTTATATGCAAGTAACTCAAAGTTTAATATGGGTTTATATAATTTAGCCTTTATACAATAACGATGAAGATGACAACAACAATAATAATGATAAGGGTTAATATCATTATTAGTCCATATAGTTTGATTGAATTTTTTGTTTTATTAGTATAGTTTCAAATTGTGATTTTTTATCCATACAGTTTTATAAAGACTTGGTCTGAATTAATAGTGTTAACTAAAATGCTACTCCTTCCATCCTAATTATAAGAGTTAGTAACTTTTTTGGAGAGATTAAAGCAAAAATTACTTTAAAGTATTTTTATTTTTTTCTTCAAACTTATTAATTTGACTAATAAACTAATATATAATCCAAGAATATTTAACAAATGAAATGATTAAGTAACTTATTTAAACTCCTTAATCTCTCTAAAGGTCAACTTATAATTATGACCGAGGTAGTATTACGTATGGGGATTAAAGCAAAAACTCGTAGAGACAAAAATTGAAATTTGTTAAAAATATAAGGACTTGAACAATTAATTGTAGTTAACTATATTGAACGTCATTAAACTCAAATAAAATCCTTATGAAACTATAATAACCAAGAACCATGTTCTGAACTACTCTACATTGACCAACATAAAAATTTGAGCAAATTATAAGAATCAACAATAATACTTACCCAAATGACAGACCAAAACGACGAAGAAATGTGAGGTAAAGTAAAAGAACAGAAGATAAGAAACGTACATGTGGATGAAGTGTGAGGGCAAGCAATTGCAAGCACCACTCTCGGGATCTGATGTTTTCTGCTTAAACAACCACGCCATCTTCCCAGATTATTCTAAACTAACACAACAGTAACTAGAGAAAGAATACGTATGAGACTCATTAAATAACTAGGGAGAACGAAATAAAGCTTCAGCAACAGCTGAAGATTTAAGGGTTGCGAACCTGAAAATGGATGAGGAGGTTGAAATTCTAGAGCTGAAAGCGGTCGACGAGTTAAATCAGTCAGTCCAATGAAGTCCTCAAATATTTATATTGGCCTCGTGGTAAATGTTACATATAAATCCAAGTGCATACTCTCCCATATAATTAAAATATTAGTTGTTTCTATCCACATCATTCGAATGAAAGAATACTATCAATTAACTATATCAATCTTAAATCAAAAAAATGTAATTTTACCGCTGCATATGAGATAAATTATTTTTTAGTATTTTATTTTGTAATATCGGCAAAATTAAAAAAAAAGTATAAATTATTTTTTAGTGATTTATATTATGAAAAAATTGGGTTAATACAACATTTGATCCTTCAAACTTGCTCTCATTTTCATTTTGGACCCTCAAATTCAAATCATGGGTTTTGGTTCCTCAATGGGTAAAATAATCCAATTTTTTATTAAATCATAAGGAACAATATTTTAAACTAATGATAATTGAGGGAGCCTCTCACAAAAAGTCTATGAAAAATGTCTAATAGGAGTATTATGGACTATAGGCGCAACGGAATACATGGAAAACCTTGTTTAGAGAATACTTATTAATTTATTTAAGATGCAATTATTATTATTTTTTACGTAAAAAGAACATTCGCTTTCATGATATATGGAAGATAAAAAGTTTTATTCCCACTGGTCTTTAATAGTAGACCTATTTATCTAATTTGATTTGATTATAAAAATTAGTAATATTAGTTAACATAACATGTTTTTTTCTTCTAAAAACATAATAATCATCTCCCTTAATTCTCTCCATCTCTTTTATTGGATTATTGTTGAGGGAACATCAATAAAAGTAAATTATAAAAAGATTATCAAATATAAAAAATAAGCCTAACATTTGGGATGAGAGATAGTATTTTCATATTTTTGTAGTTTTACTTGTTTGAAACAGTAGAAATTTAGATTTCATCCTTTTAATTTAATTATATTAATTTGATAAGTTATTCAACAATTTTTCTTTTAAAAAATGGCACTTATATATCTTTTTCACTCACTTCTCTCCCCTTTTCCCTCATTTTTTTCAAACTCTTCTGATAACGCTTTCTTCTTATGCCACGAACATCATTGTCTAGGACTATGTGTGTGATAATTGGGGAAAATAAGTTCTCTGCTGAAAACTGGGGAGAATAAGTTCTCTGCTGAAAATTTAATCAGGCAAAAGAACTTAAAACAAAGTGCTTGTAACTTGTGGGTACGAAGTTTATAAAGTATCATGTGTATACAAATTAATTAGGTTTTTCTCATCAATTAAATTTTTAATAACATAGTCTCTAGAGTATACAGAAATCCCTCGTACCTCAGAAATATTTGTTTAAAATTCAAAATATGCCTCTGAAAAGAAATTCTTCTAAGCCTTCATAATCCCCCTCGCATGTGCTATGGCCAATTAAAAAACTAACACCTCAGCAAAATTTAATTCTAGTAGCAGCTTCTATCTCTTTCTTCCCTCTTCTTTAATCTAAATATACATTAGGGATAATTAATCTACAGGTTTTTATTGTTTCATTTGTTTATACTCAAAATTTAATCAGATCCTTATACCTTCATTTGTTTTTAATCAAATCTCTATAATTTTTCCTTTTTATCAAGTCTTTCTACTTTTATCTAATTTTAAATTAAGCCCTTATAGTTTTGCATTCTTTATTCTTTAAATTCTAATAATATTATTTTATAAATATATAATATAATATTTTTAATACTATTGTACAAATAATAACATTCTATAAACGGTAAATTATTCTGATAATTTTGTTTTCAATATTATTTCAAACTTTTCACTAAACCTATATTTATATTATTTACTTTATAAATATATTTTCTGCTTATTTTTATAATTTTGAATTTTGAATCATGGTAATAAATTTTTCAATGATATAATTATAATTAATTATTCTAATTATATTAGTTAGAGATCATACTTACATCAAATTTTTTATATCCATTATGTCAAGTTCTTCAATCACACAAGGCCACATGTCCATTTTTTTCATGTGAGTTTATAATTAAATAATAATATTTAAAAAATAGGATACATGTCCATGTGTGATTAATTAGAGAATTTGACATAATAGATATAAGGAACTTGATCTAACTATTCTACATTAAGTATTTATATAAATTTTTAGTACATGAGCTATTTTTTTTTTTTTTTTTCTAATTATGTAATTATTAATTTAAATTTATTATTAATCTTTATACTTTAATTTTATTTATTTTTATTTTTATTTTTAAATTAATTTGATAAATAAAAACTATATAGACATGATTAAAAATCATATAAATGTTAAAGGACCTAATAAAATGGGGGAAATAAAAAGAAACAAAAAATATATAAAAAAAAAAAGCTTTTCGAAGTTTTCCCGCGTAGCAATTTGCCCTTGAAGTTTAAAAATGTAGCAATGTTGCCCTCTCCATTAACAATGTTGCCCTTGAAGTTTAAGAAAAAGAAAGATTAAAGAGACATGTTTTAAAAATAGGGTTAAAGGTCCATTTTGCCTTAAAGTATACGCTGAAGCGAATTTTGCCCTCGAAGTTTTAAGTAGCAATGTTTGCCATTGAAGTTTAAAAATGTAGCAATGTTGCCCTCCATTAACTTCAGCTTCTAAATGGTCAACTAACGGTCAACGTTAGGGTTTTTAATGGAGGGCAAACCGCTTCGTTTTTAAACTTCAAAAAGCAACATTCTTCCAAAAAAGTAGCAATGTTGCTATACAAGTTTAAAACGTAGTAATGTTGCATAGTTAAAAACCCCAACGGTCAACGTTGCTTACGCTAAAAAATTCAAGAAGAAAATTACTTTCCGAATGTATACTTTAAAGGCGAATTGGACCTTAACCTTTAAAAAATAATTCAAGTATCAGTGACATTATTCATATGGGACAGGGCACATGTGCTGTCGTGCATGAGAAAAAAAAAGCCCCTAACTAACCGTCCCAAAGCCTTATCATATTTCTCGTGTTTCCCAGTTTTTATAGTACGCCTTGTCATATTTTTCGTGTTCCCCAGTTTTTACAGTACTAGTATTTTGTTTGGCTGTGTTCATGAGTCGTGGTCTTCATCGATTTGGGGACAGGAGATAACCCCACTGGCATTGAGATTTATCTCCTTGAAATTCTAATAATTTTTTAAATATTCTTTCAAAATTTTCACTAAACATATATTTATATTATTTATTTTATATTTATATTTTCTGCTTATTTTTATATTTATGGATTTTGAATCATAATAATAAAAATTTGTAAAGATATAATTAAAATTAATTGTTCTAATCATAGTAGTTATAGATCTACTTACATCAAGTTCTTTATATCCATTGTGTTAAGTTCTTCAAACACATAAGCCCACATGTTCTATTTTTTTCATGTGAGCTTATAATTAAATAATAATATTTTAAAGTATAAGGACATAATTAAAAAAAATTATGGGGAGCCCATTAAAAATTGGTTCAAACTACATTACTTTCGGATTAATTATCCCTCAACATAATTGAGATGCGAGTCAAGATCTTTCTCTTGAAGTTAATGAGCTACTTGCACAACTTGCGGGGCTTCTTCATCAACATAGAAAGAGATTAAGTCGAAAGTTAGAATTAATAACAACGGCCTCCTAATCAAAATCTTGAACAAAAATCCCAGCTTGACTGTCGCTTGGGTCCGCATGCCTAGGTGGTGGAATCTATGAGCAAGGCATGCCTATCCCTTAAAATGTGAGGGAACTGATTTTTTTATATATATTTGAATTAAATTTTTTGTTGCACTGAGAAGTACTTTTGGCACCCATTATTCAAAATTAATTATTTTCTATTATATTTAGCATCCAAGAATATTTTTTTAGTACACCTAGAATTCTGAAATATTTTTCTAGTAGCACCCACTTTCCTGTAAAAATTTTTAGTGACAACTGGTATCTCAAATTAATTAGATTAATTAATTCTTATTGCATCTAGAATCATATATCATTTTTTTTATAGCACTTACTAACTGAAAAGAAGAAATTCTATGATGTTGGATGAACTAAAAATTAATTAATACAAGATATGGGGTGCTACTAAAAAAATATTTCAAACCATTGGATACAACTTATTTGAACAAATAAAAAAAATTTAAAGGAAAAACCCGCATATTTTGATGATGGGCATTCCCTGCTCATCTTTTGGATGAGCAGGGAATGTGGATTCCCATCACTTGCTTTTTATACCCTTTGCCCCGTTTGGTATAGAGAAATTTGAGGAGGGAAGGAAAATTTTGAAAGATGAGGGAAGATGAGTTGTTTGGTAGGAAGAAAATGAACGGGTGGTAGTTGGTAAAAAATCAAAAATGTCTATTTTACCCTCAAAAGTAATTAATTCAAAATTAAATTTTTTTTTTGCTAAAATATATATTTTAAAAATATACTCTTGTCAAGTTCGAACTCATGTAAAAAAAAAAAAAAAAAAAAAAAAAAAAACCTCCAAATTCGAACGTTCCCATCAAGTTCAAATTTAAGGGTAAATTTGTTAAAAAATGTGAGCAATGACTGAGAATTGAGATCCTCCCAATTTTGGTGGGATCTGATTTTCTCACATCTAAGAGAAGATTGATGGGCCCAAGATGGGCCGAGAACTTAGTTTCTAGAAAGATTTATCTAAAATATATACCAAACAGAGGAACTTACTAATGTTTCTTTCCCTTCCTATCGATTCCGTATACTTTGTTGATCCATGGAGCGGCAGAGTTTGTGAAAGAGATCTGGAGAAAACATGTGATGCTAAAGCTTTTATGTTCGAAAGAGGGACTGTGTGATATTGATGCTTTTGCTCCTATGGGCAGAAAGCGAATTTGTTAAAAAATAAAGGTAGAAAACTGGAAATTAAATAAATGAAAAATGGAAGTGACAGTTAGAATGAAAATGGGTTAAGGTGCCGTTTTTTAATTGGTGAACGCACATGTGAGGTGACATTGGTGAAAAAATAAGGCGTCTTTCATCTTTTTGGAATAAGACAAGAAGGTTGATGCCCGAGGGAAGAAAGAGATTAAGAGACATGTTTTAAAAATATATAATTCAAATGTCCGTGACATTATTCATATTGGACAGGGCACATATAATGTCGTGCATGAAAGAATCTCTCAACTTTCAAAGCCTCACTCCATTCTCACACATTACTAGACATGAAAAGGAGATGCAGCTGGCATCTCAACAAAGACAAATGGAAGCAGACAGCTTTTATTCATTACAAGTTTTTTGTTTTCCCTTTTTTCTTTTTGTAATTACTCATGTGGAATATTCCCCTCGTCTATTGAAAATTAATCAGGCGGTCAGGCCCTATGTTTTGTAGTGATTTTTACAAAATGTTAAGATTTATCCGGTATTCTAACCTATTTTTTAGGTGTTCCTAATATTTTAAACTATCCTGTGATTTATCCATGTGTCCAATATTCTTAAATATTTTGTTGTCCATACAGAATTTTGAAGTCTTTTCTAGATGTGTCACGTATTCTAAAGTAGTTTATGGTTCGATGTTGTCTAAAAAGTATTTATAATACTTTTCACTTAAATAATTGTCTTTTCTTCTTATTAAATATTTTATTTACCTCAACTTAAATTTTGTTCATATATTTATCAGATAGCTCATTTTTATAAGTTTATTTTCAATATTTTCTTCTTTTTTATTCACTTCCCTTCCTTTTCTTTTGTTTCCTATGCCAAAAAGGCCCTTGACCTTCCTTTATCTTTTTGAAAGAAGAGAAAGAAGAATAAGGAGTCCGGTTTCTCTCATGATCACTCCTCTCATTATCCCTCATTATCCACCATCTGGGCCATCCATTTTTTGATCCAATGATCTAGATGGATTTCAAAAACCGCATGCGATTGAAATCTATCTGAAGCGGTTGGATCAAGAAACGATGAATGACGGCTATGAAGATGAGGAGAAAGTTGATACCCATGAGTCAGAGAGAACAAAGAGATTGATGAGGCAAGTTTTAAAAATAATTCAAATGCCCGTGACATTATTCATATTGGACACGGCACATGTGATGTCGTGCATGAAAGAATCTCTCAACTTTTAAAGCCTCACTCCATCGCCACCTTAATGTTATTTATGAAATATTCAACACTTTAATATTTTCTTTTTGGTGTTTTCCAACAATTCAAATTTATTTATAGTGCATGGGCATCTTAAACCATAAATAGTAGAGTAAAATACTCTAAAATCCTTTTATATTGATTATATGGACCTACTTTTTATTTCAAAAATTCTTATAGAGTTCCCATGAAATTAAAATAAATATTATACAAACCTTCCTTATCTTTTGATATTCTATGGGGTAAAATATTCTGATCATCCTTCTTTTTGTCTTAATTACACATACCTCCCACTTATTTCAAAAAATACACTCAAATCCAAATAGTTAACTTCGTTAAGAATATTTTAAAAAGATTCCAAAATATTTTTTAAAATTAAAGTTTATATAAAAATAAAATTTATTTACTATTTTACCCTTAATACTGAATTTATTAGATGTTATATGGAAACTTACACATGGTTGTGTATTTATTTTGTCTTGCACATTTTGAATAAAATTGTTCTAAAGTATTTAAGAGTTTTTTTTTTTATCTGTTCCTTAATTTCTTTTTGAATCTTTATAAATAGTTATCTATTTGATGATTTTAGCATTGGTTAATGTAATAAATATCACAAACCACATTGAATATTCAAGTAAGTTTTAAATAAACATGTGATTGATCAAATGTATTTATAAATATTTGTGGAAAAAGTATTAAATTATAAATTTAAATGACACATACAATACCCCTATTTAATGTTAGAAATATATATATATATATATATATATATGTATATATCAAAGCCAAAATATTATACCACCAAATTTTGATGTAAATAGACTATTTTAAAATTTTAAATATGTTAAAAATTTATTAATTTTAAGATTATAAAATTTATAATTTTAACTTTTGACCATTGTTATTGAAATTTAATTTAATTTTCTTAAAAGAATAGAAATAATATCAAACACATTTTTTTCCCATCAAATATAATAAACTATATAGGTTTGTGAGATTATATAAGTCCTTTAAATTTATAATTTTATTTTTTTTTTCCTACAAACATGTCAAAAAATACTCGAATTTTTAAAGTTTGCAATCTTCTTAAAATTTGGGATTTAGTATTAATGATAAATTAGTAAATAAATTTTATTTTATATGAATTTTAATTACAAAAGTGAGTTTTTAGAATATTCTTAATTTAGTTAACAGTTTGGACATAAGTATATGTTTTCAAAAGAGGGGAGTTATGAGTGATTTGGTAAAGTAGAAAGGTTGTTAGAGTATTTTACTCTATATAATAGGCGGCATATGTAACTAAAAAATAACATCAGAAGGTGTTGTATGCACCAGAATATAAAATCAAGGGTTAAGTAGATCTGCTTTAAGTATCGCCCACGAGCAATGTTGCCCTGTAAGTTTTTTTGGTTCAATATTGCCCAAGTCTAAAGAAGTAGCAATGTTGTCCTTTTCCATTAAAAACCTAACGTTAACCGTTAAAAAAATTGAAGTTGACCGTTAACTTTTTAATGGAAAATGACAACATTGCTACATTTTTATACTTCCTGGGCAATATTGAGACAAGAAGAACTTGTAGGACAACATTACTCTCAGATGTATACTTCCGGGGTGTATTTGCTGTTTAACCCTAAAATCAAGGTCCTCTATGCCCCATAAATAAGATATATAATGATGGGTGCTAATAAAAAAATAATATTAGGTTGCTATAGCTAGATACCTAGAAATGTTTTTTCTTAAAGAGGAATTTTAACCTCACTGTTAACACCCAAAAGTTAGTTAAACGAAAGCGCAGCTATAACCGTAAATTATTTTTTCAGTTCGCCCTTTGATTCTTTCCATAAGAAGAAAATTTTTGAATTGTTTTAATCATTTTATAAAATCATGTTTGAGATTGTCTAGACGTTAAATGGATTTTTACTAATTTTACCCAAAATTAATTTTTTATCTTTTGATTATATTTTTTTTCATATATTCTCTTTCATATTTTTTCACTATTTTTGTCTCAATGACCTTATTTGAAATAAACGCATATTTAGAAGAAATATATATTTCTTTTATATTTATTACTTTTAACTAATATGAATAGATTTCTTAAATAGTGCAATACCACAAATTTCATACCACTTATTGCAGTGACACATAGTATCAAGAATATCAACAAAGTTGACGGTGCTATAGGTCAAAGTAAAGCGGAACAGAGAGTATACATTAATGTTTGGACAATGAGTTACTGATATGAAATGCCCAGGCATAAGTTGGTAAATTAAATATCCCGAAGGAATATTCATGTAATACAATTACGGAATCAAATACTGGTCTATCTAGACCTATGGCTTGGAAACCAACTTAGTCAATCAAACTCATTAACTAGGTCAGTGTTTAAGTGTAGTGGAAGTCTCCCCATCTTTCACGGTGACTTACGACTGAACCACGTAGACCAACCCTTCCTTAGTTTAAGCACCAAATGGTTTGAAATAACTTTATCAGATTCATGCCAGGAACTACACTCTGATGAACCTCTTCCAACATTCACTTTGATCGACGCCTCTTCACGTGCTCCGCCCATCAGTGCCTCTTCACGGCTCTGTCCATTAGTGCCTCTTCAGATCCAGGTTCCTTTTCTGAACCTTTAGAAAGGGATGAGATTCAATCGTATTGAATTTCAAGTAACAGTTACCCTCTATATCAAATATAAATAATATATGACAGTTATTCATTATATATCAGTATCAACCATACATAGCACACAACATATATAAGGTTACAACAATATCTAGTATCCAACACACAACATATGTAATGTTCATAACGTTTGTACTCACCCTGTGCCACGAATCCACATGTCCTCAGCACTAGGAAAACATACTTGTGGCATTATCATGACTATACACTACTTCAAAAAGTAGATTTAATGACTCCTATCTAACGACCGATTAAATGAAAACAGACATAAAAAACGAGGTGGTGGCATTTTTGAAATTTTGGCGTGAATATTCAACAACTGTTTCACACAAAATGGACGTTAAAAAGTAGGCAGTGACACTATTGTAATTTTCTGTTCACCTTTAACGTCCGTTTCTTTAAAAACTAATGTTAAAAGTGAATATTTAACTTCTGTTTTATAAAACAAACGTTAAATGAGGGGTGTGAGTGTGTGTGTGTGTGCGCGCGCGCATAGATATATATCTAGATGTGTGTGTGTGTGTGTGTTTATATATGCGCGCGCCCGCGTATAGATATATATCTAGATATGTGTATGTGTGTGTGTGTGTGTTTATATATGTGCTCGCGCACATGTGCACACGCACACACACACACACATATATCTATATATGCACACACACACATCCCATATTTATAGCTATTTTCTAGTATGTAGCCTATAATTTTGATAGTTAAGTGAAGAAATCTAACTATATTTTCATTTCGTTAGTCCTAATAAAAATAAAAATTAAATAATATCTATTTATATATGTATATATATATATATCATGCATTGAAATCAATCAATAAATTTAATAATTTAATACATGATCGTTGTGATTTCAATCAATATATCTGTAAAAAAAATATATCAATATCATTGAAATCATGCATTAAATTTAATCATTAAGCAAAAAATTAGTGCTACTTATCGTTAGAATAAAAGCCTTAAAGATTACATGATGTTGTGATTTTATCTCATATTGATAGCTATTTACTAGCATGTAGCTTAGAATTTCGATAGTTAAGAGAAGTAAAACAAACAACTGTTTGTAAACAAACAACTGTTTGTAAACAAACAGTTGTTGATACACATTAAAAAACATTCGAGCCTCCCTCATGCCATTTTATTTTTATTTTTATTTTAACTTACAATCTTGCGCCTTCGACATTTTGTTGTTCTCTCTTCCATAAAAATATAAAGTTTTCTCTTTAAAAGCCAACAAAGTATGCGAGAAAGCCTTCCTTAAATTCATCCTAAACTCATATAAGAGTCTTGAGACCTACCCATCTCCGTCGTCGCATCCAACAGCCCCACGCGTCCTCTGTCGTGAACTACGAGCATGCTCCATAGTCTCTAGATCTGTTGTTCATCGCCAGTTGTAGATCTAGGTTGCAAATTTGCATCTCTCTCTCTCTCTCCCCTCACTAGACAACATATCGAGCAACGATCCCGAGCACCGTGAAGAGGAGAAAACCCCCATAAGCGATGATAAGGATACGAGAGCTTTATTTCCTAGTGCTTTCTTTTGTTGAAATTCTGAGTGGATAGTTCCATTGTAGTGTTTTTCTACTCTATTTTCTGATGCTTTCTTTTATTTGTAAAATGAATGTGTTTTGAGAGGCTAATTTTCAATTTTTTTCCTAATTTTATTAAGTCGGCCTATGGGTAATGTGTGTTGGATTTTGGGGCGCATAGTTCTTTTATTTGTCTTCTACTTCATTCAGTTAAGACTTGAGAGGCTTTATTTTTCTTCTTATTTTTGTGCTTCAATGGACATGAAATGTTCTATATCCTGTGTCGAATCTTGAATGGTGCTGCTTATTTTCCATTTTCAATCATTATTTTTCTCACAAGGCTTTAGCTTGTTCAAATTGCATCTTATATTGTGTTTTAGATTATTCTATGGACTGCATAGCATGTGTGGGTGTTGTCGATTTGAGGATATACAACGATTGTTATTTAAATAATAGTTTTTGAATTTCAACAACTGATTTTTTTAAAAACAGTTGTCGTAAATCAGAAACTTTCAATGACACTTTTTTACACGACCCTTAAAAACAGTCGTCTAAGGGTCTTAAAAATGGACGCTAAAAAGTATTTTTTTGTAGTAGTGATAACTCGCACAAAGCTGAATGTAAACAAAAGGTGATTTAAGACTCATATCTTAGTCATGTTAGATATGATTAGTTTTGATGATGTCTCATATAGATGTCATTCTTAAGAGCAAAAAGTTTACATACTACATTTATCTTCTACTTTGACTAAATCTTATATTTAATGTAAATGTGAAGTTCAATATTGAAGAATGATCAAGAAAGTAGATTAAAGAAAGAAGTTATTGCACACAATATAATGGGAATATCAGAATGTCAAGGAAGCAAGAAGTTATCAAGGGATTTTGGGAATAGTCAAGAAGAAGAGGAAATATTGAAGAAGGTAGAACTTGCAGAGAATGATGAGTCCAAGTTGAATGACAAAGAACAATCAACAAGAAGATCAATAAAGAAGTATTGAATTAGAGCAAGAAATTGAATCAAAGAAGATGTGAAGTCAATTGATAAAGAATGATCAAGAGAAGAGAAGAAAGAAAGAGTTGAGTTATGGAAAATGATCAAGATAAGATTAAAGAAGGAAGAACTTGTTGAATAGAATGAGAATATATTTGTTCAAGTTCTTATATTGAAGCTAGAAGTCTCCAAGATCATATGGAAGTTGGAATGGCTCAATTAGGAATTAAAGTCAGCAAAAATTAGCTTCAAGATGAGAAAACTTGAGTTCAGATCTAAAAATCGAGTTTCCTACTTCGCCCCAATGATTTGTTCCTCTGGTATGAGAAAACTCAAATTTAGGACCCAACTCGAGTTTAGGAATCAAAACTCGAGTCAGCTATCACAAACTTGAGTTAACAAGTGTCTTCAGCACCTCTGGCGTCTCTGGACTAGGAAAAATCGAGTTTCCAAGTGCAAACTTGAGTTTACAGCGCTGATCAGCAACTCTGGTCTACTCTATTTCACGTTCAGCTTGGGCGAGGTCTGATAATTCGATGATATCTCCCAAATCAGAGATATGATTGAGGTTAAACTAGTGGCATATAAAAACAAGACTCCCAATGCGTCATTTGGATATAAAATTCAAGCCCAAAGGAGTTCAGATCAAGGATCTATGAATTATTAAAGCTGACAGTGAAATCAACACCACATAGCAAACCAAGCTTCAATGTTTTGAGTGTATCTCACAAACTACAAATTCGATTGAGCTGAAATCATTGCCATATGAAAGTAGACTCAAAAGGATTTCAATCAAGATTGGAACAGACCAAAACAAAGTTCAGACCAGGGAGATATGACCTTCAAAAATTGATAGTCAGTTTAGGACGTTGCAAAAAAACGTCCAAGAACGACTTTCATTCATCGGATCATAACGGACATAATACAATGAGTTTGGAGCTGATTCTTCTTGCATTGGATTCTTACCTCGAGCTTGGACATGTAAACTTGAGTTTGAGATTGGCCAAGAGTTTTCCAAGTTTCCATATTTTGGGAAAATTTGAGTTTGACATTGGAAACTCGAGTTTCCATCGAACGAGAGGAAGCGTGACGTCGGAGCATCTTCCAAAATTGAGTTTGTGAGACCAAAGCTCGAGTTTTGATCGACAGAGAGAAAGAATGCGGAGTAATGCAACAAGTCCAAACTTGAGTTTTCCAATGCAAACTCGATCGAGTTTTCATCTCTGCTTCAGAAAATCACCGTTTCGGAAATCTTGATTCCTTTGATAAACATCCAGATGATTATCCAAATGACTTATAATACTTCTTACATTATTTATATCATTTATGTATATGTTTCAGATGATCAAAGGTTGTTAAACTGAAGATCAAGGGTAAAGTAAATGTTGATGTCATAGCTGGTTCAGAAAACGAAATTCTAACGGCTAGTTCCATCTGAGTCTAACAGCTATATTTCTTTATCCAACAGTCATTGAATCTTCTCAACGGTCATTTATTGATCTCTACCTATAAAAGAAGAAGTATTCAAGGTTGATGAGAGAGAGCTTGCACTGTCAAGATGCCAACATTCTGAATCCAACATCTATCTCATACGCACTTGTTTTCAATGTTTACATAGTTTATCATAGAGAGTGAAATGATTTGTATTGTACTTCAGTGTTTATTCATTCACTTCTGAGAGAGAAGATTTATTGTAATCATCCTATCATTCTATTTGAGAGTTACTCAAGATTGGGTGATCTTGAGTGGGAAACCCATTGTATTAATTACAACTTGTAAGGGGAGTGAATTCTAGTGAGAGGATTACTTCGAGTACAGAGTGTGTAATCAAGTGGATGTATTGATTAGAGTTTGTAAGGGGGAGTGAATCCTAGTGAGATGATTACTCTAAGTACAGAATGTGTAATCAAGTTGAAAGAAGATAGTGGATTGAAAATCTCAAGTGGAGCTTGGGGATTGGACGTAGGTTAAGGATTGGGCCGAACCAGGATAAATCATAGTTTGCATATTTTCTTTCCTTATCTCTTATATTTCCCTTATATGTTTATTTGAATATCTAACTGTTGATTTAGAAAACGTAAAATATTTTCAAAGTATCAAGATAATCAGACACCCAATTCACCCCCCCTTAGGTGATAGCCAGGTCTTTCAAGTCACGGTGCATGGTTCAAGACCTAGTCTTATCCCCGACTTCATGAATCATTCCATCATATACAGACATACAAGATATAGGTGACTAAAGTTACTAGTACAGGAACATACCTTCCTTCTACGTAGTTAGCAATACGCCCGACCTTTGAATCTGACTCCGGACTTCCTAGATATCCTATAATACTATCACCGCATTATGATATTATGATAAATACCACATGTCTTAGAATGATATCCTAAGAGATATTTTTCCCACTGTTGACATTTCTACCCTTGGTGGATTTCTTATTCCATTTTTACCCTTACATTTTAAGAAAAACGCAATTCTGGATTTTCTGGCAGCTTTTACAGCAACTTTGGAAAATCATAATTAATTCTAAAAAACTAATTTTTGAGTTCTTCAAAAATCCTCAAAATAGTGCACATCGTCTTGACTGGAGGCATGGATAAAGTGCTTTGAGTCAAGTTGCCTTGAGGCAATAAATAAATGACTTGAGGCAATTCACGTAAAAGACGGTAGTTGGGAAAAATGTAAGAAGATTTTCCTAGAGTCATATATTTATGCCTTGAGTCATATTGACTAGAGGCAAGTCACCAAATGACTAGAGGCATAAAGTGGATTTCAGCATAATTATGAGTTTGCTATTAGATAGCCAAATAGATTGATGCGTATAAGGAAAATGCCTTGAGTCACATTGGATGCCTTGAGTCATATTGCCTTAAGGCAATAAATAAGGCCCTGTTTGGTACAAGGAAGATTTCAGGAAGGAAAGGAAAGGAAAAGAAGTGTAAGGAAAGGAAAGAAAGATTAGGAGGGAACTTAAAAATGTGAGCTGTTTGGTATACTAGGGAATGGAACTTAAGTTGAAGGAAAATGAACTATTTGGTATGAAGAATTAAGTGTTGGTTAAGTGGGAAGATTAGGTGAAATTCCCACAATGCCCTTAAAATCAAAAAAGGAAAAAAATTTGAATGATTTTGTCGTTAGAACAGTCTCGACATTAACGAACCCTAGAAACAAAATTGTGTGTGATGGTTGATGCAAAATCGAAGTAGACGTCTATGGGAAGTGAAATTGCGATTAGGAATGGCTTCCACAGGTACATCGAGTTATCAAATTCAAATGTTTTAAATCTTTTTCGTGCCAGAGGTACCTCGAGTCAGTTATTCATATGCATCTAGGTAATTGTTTTCCTTTATAAAATGATTTTTGAACTCAGCATGATTTGCCTCTAGTCATTTAATAATTGCCTCAAGGCATGTGACTCAAGGCACTTACTTTATCACCCTAGATATTTCTCTTTTGTTAGTTCTCATGTTTTTTATATTTTGATGATATCAATTATAATGTTATTAAATCTTAATTTTCGATGAAAATTTGAAGTTTCAATTTGCCTCTAGTCAAATATTATGTGCCTCGAGTTATACGCTTCTATTACAAATGTTCAATATTGTAAATGGAGCAATATACCCAAGAGGGGGGGTGAATTGGGTATTTTAGAAACTTTTGAAAACAAGCTCTGTTTTGAGCAAGTAAAGCAGATTATGACAAGAGGAAGAGAAGAAAAGCTTGCACAAGAGAAATTATCCTGGTTCGGTCTTATCCTTGACCTACATCCAGTCCCAAGTCACACTTGGGATTTTCAATCCACTATACTCACTAACAGATTACAAACTCGAACTCAAGAGTAGTTCTCTCTCTAGAACTCACTCCCCTTACAAGTTGCAATCAATACACCCAACCACCAAGTCCCCCGACTTGTGGTTATCTTAATCAATGAATGATTTACAAATAGAACTCTCTCTCGAGTAGATAAAATGAACACTCAAGATCAAGTATCGCTTGATACAATATAGATGAAAGCCGAACACAATAAGTGACAATCAATGAATTTTCGCTCTCGCAGTCAGTGTCAACTTGAGAAGGAGTTAATGCACTCTATTTATAGGTAGAGAACATTAAATGACCGTTGTATGATGAATCCAACCGTTGTAGGTGATTAGCATTAAGTCCGGTCATCTTCTCTCTAAACTCCAAATAATCCAGATGCTAATATGGTCTGATGTGGAACTCTGAGGATTTGCCCGTTGGAGAAGAGTTTGCTTGATGAAGAAAGTGTTTTTGAACGTTGAGAATTCGTGCTCAGATGGATAAACCAAAAGGAGGTTGATTTACTGAAGTGCAATAAATGCTCACCACTTTTTGCTTTTTCCCTTGATCTTCATTAATTTTCATCTCGTGCTAACTGAAATCCACTAAATAAACTTGTTAAACATATCTGGGAACATAAGTGAATGATTCATGAAAGCAATTGGAACAAACAAAAGTGATATGCGAATTCGTGAAATTCGAAAATTGGCTTTCACCGTTGTATACTGCAGTTTGTTCTTGCTTACTGCAGTTTTGCACTGTACACAAGTGACCATACTGCAGTATCCACTGGAAACTCGAGTATGCACCTTTCGTAGGACAAACATCGTGACTTATGTTTTTCAAAGATAAAACCTATACTGAAGTTTGGTTCCTTTATCACCGCAGAAAGCCTTAACTTAAAAAGTCGCTTTTGCTCTCGGTAAGTCCAATACTCGAGTTTGCAAATGCAAACTGCGTATTGACTAAGTTTCAATAACTTGGTTCCTTTCTCGATGTCCAATACTCGAGTTTGGTTTTGGAAACCGCAGTATTGACTTCATTTGAAAAACTTGGTTTGCTTCGGAAGTCCAATACTCGAGTTTGGTTTTGGAAACCGCAAAGTATTGACTTCGTTTGAAAAACTTGGTTTGCTTCTCGAAGTCCAATACTCGAGTTTGGTTTTGGAAACCGCAGATATTGACTTCGCTTTGAAAAACTTGGTTTGCTTCCTCGAAGTCCAATACTCGAGTTTGGTTTTGGAAACCGCAGTATTGACTTCGTTTGAAAAACTTGGTTTGCTTCCAATCGAAGTCCAATACTTGAGTTTGGTTTGGAAACCGCAGTATTGACTTCGCTTTGAAAAACTTGGTTTGCTTCGGAAGTCCAATACTCGAGTTTGCCTATGCAAACTGTAGTATTGACTTTCCATACTCGAAGTTTGCGAACCAATACCACAGTATTGTTTTAGTTCAAAAACTTGGTTGTCTTTTCGTATGGCCATTACTCGAGTTGGGCTATAAACCGCAGTATTGACCGGTCAATACTGAGTTTGCAAACCCATACCGCAAAGATGCGAATATCGACGTTTTCAATTGACTTTGCAATCTTTAAAACATGTTTTACATTTGTTGTTAATCATCAAAACATATTGAGAACTAACATTCTCCCCTTTTGATGATGGCAACACTTGTAAACGATTCTTGCAAAGAATTGGAAAGATGTAACTTGTTTTAACTTGTTTTGAAATTGAAGTTTTCAAATATCAAAGTTGAGTTATCGAAAATCATCCAAGTTTGCATTACAACACTTAAAGATCGAGAATGGCAAATAAGTTGAAATTTATCAAGGTAAACATGCTTTGAGCTATAGTTATTTAATCATAGAATCGAAACAACATCGAAAAGGATAAATACTCTGATAACGATTGATATTTCTCTGATAGTCAATACAAGTGCAAAAACAACATAAGGATAAGAAATACAATAAAACAACTCAAACAAGCAATAAGACCCTATACATAAGTCTCTAAACATCTACATCTTTCATCTTTCTCCTTCTCCCCTTTGTCATCATCAACAAATTCAGGATCAAGGATAACAAAAGGAGGGGACCGAGGACCATGGCAGTGGATGGATCAAAGGTAGGGTCATGGTGAGCTTCATAAGGAGAAGGTGTGGGGAATTTCTCGATGATGGGGTAGATGGAGATGGAGGTTGGTTAGGAAATCTCTCGTGGAAGGAGTGATAGGAGAAGATGGAATGACAGGGGTAGGAGTGGAAGTGGAGGCTGGGGAAGTGGTGTGAGGTGGACTGGGAAAGGAGAAGGTAGGTGAGGAAGGCGGGGAATAGTGAGTTTCTGGTACGGGAGACGAGGAGGAAGGAGCAAGCGTGAACCCGAATGGAGCCGAGGACGAAGAACCAATATCAAAGTCTTTGGATCGCCTTGTTGACCTTGTCCCGGCCTCGAAGCAATATCTAGGATAGGAACCAATCCGAGAATCCAAGTCGATGCACCGATCAAAAATTTCATTTTGCTTCTTTTCGCATCATCCCGGAGTTGGGCCAACTTGGTTATAACCGCATTCCGGCTAGCAATCACCTCATTGAGACCAATCTTGAGATCAGCTCCTAGCTTGCCAAATTCAAATTGCATTCTCGACAAAGTGAGAAGCAATTGAACTCCACAATTGCTTTTACTCTAGCCTCAAAATCCAATGGAGGAGGAGGAGCAGATCGAGCCTCGTGCACATATGACCGTGATGCACGCTTGAGACCTTGGAGGAGCTCTTGACCGGTTTGACCCTTTCCGGCTCGAATGAGATCTTCATAAAATTCAATTGGGTCTTCCCAAAGGAGGGGATGAACTTCATCTCGCTCATGTGGTCCTACATACCATATCTTGTGATAGAACATGATGAGGGACACCAATGAGGCAAATGGCATGTAGGATCCCTTTCGGGATGAAAACTTGAAAGCGCCGATTTCTTTGAAGATCCATTGCCCAAGGTTCGAGGGGATGCTTCTTGATGAAAGCCGTGAAGAATCTATAATCCTTCCGGGCAAAGTGAGTATAGCTTCCTCCTTTCGCACAAAGTTCCGAGTGTAGATATACCGGATCACACGGTGCGGGATGGCATGTCTCGAGGGCTTGATAGACAAATGAGCGCTCGATCATCCGGACATCCCGAGTAAGCATGAGAGTTCTATACACCTCAAAGATTGTCGTATTGTGGTGTGGATGCCACGAGGATGTGAGACCTTGAGGATCTTGTTGATGATAGCGGCGACAGAGTGAATTGAACTCCTCGACACATGTGGTGATTCTTTCTTCAACCGCATAGCCTTCGAGTTCACGATATGATCGGTCGCCATATTGAAATAGAACATCTTGACCAGCTTCCGGGTAGTAGGCGGCCTTATGGATACGAATGTCGATATGGACCAAACCATGGAGAAAGATCCACATTGCACTCTCGATAAATCTGCTCCAGTCTACATCAAACCACCGCACGTAAGCCACGTGATGAATATTGATCCTTGAACTTGGCATTAAGACCAGGAGGAAGTGGAACCGAGGTGACTTTGAAACCAAGAGGCGGATCCTTGTGAAGTTTAATTTCTTCAACTGTATTTTCAATGAAAGATGAAACACCTTCGTGCTCATTCTCTTCATAGTAGTCCGATGAGGAGCCCGTAACTTCTACCGTAGAAGGAGACCTGTATGCGGGGGTGGCCCTCTTGGTCCGCGCCTTTCTGTGAACAACGGTTCTTTGTCTTTTGGCTTGGCTTGACTCGGCCGTCTACTTTCTTTTTGTGGCCGAGGAAGGAACCGGGTCCTTTGACGTCGAATCCCCTCTCTTGGGGTTCGAGGATGGATTATCTTCAATCACAACACCCACTCCGGATTCTTGTATCAATGCCTCTCCGCAACTTCTTTGGAATCGTTTTGGACCTTGGAGCTCGTGGAGGCATCGGTTGAGAGGATTGAGAAGCTTCCTTAGACATTTGAGCGTTTAGGGTTCGACGAAAATGAGGTTAGGAAGAATTAGACGAGGTTTGGTGAAGATTGGAGAGGAATGGTGAATGATTGTGACGATTACAGAAGGAGAAGAAGAGAGAAAGTCGAAACTTTAGGGTTAACTAGAGTAAGGACGCGAGTTTTGAAGAACACGACTATTCACATATATATAGACAGACCTCCTTACTCGAGTTTAGCTATTTCTTACTCGAGTCTAGCAAACTCGTCACTAACAAACTCGAGTACAAAGGAAGTTTAGCAAACTTTCACTAATAAACTCGAGTACAAGTGGAAGTATACCACATCGTTGATTCAAAATTGTGTAACGTTTGGAATTCACGATGACCATACTCGAGTTTAGCTCTTCCTTACTCGAGTTTAGAAAACTTTCATTTACAAACGCAAAGAAAGATGGAAGTATTCTAACTTGGACTTCAAAAAATGTAATGTGAATTTTTTGAACTCGCGATAGCCATACTCGAGTTGCTCACTTACAAACTGCAGTATGCTATTGCAAAACTTCAGATTTCGCCTCTGTCTTGTCCTAAACTCGAGTCGAGTATCCCAAATCGTAGTATGCTATTGCAAGACTTCGATTTCGCCTGTCTTGTCCTATACTCGAGTCGAGTGTTCCAAACTGCGTATGGAACTTCAAGCATTGAAATATCCTGCAAGAGACATATCTAAACACTCCGATGCCCAAGTTAGTAAAGATTAATCATCAAAAACATAACTAACATTAGATTGGATGAGAAATTCTTACAATTCATTGGGATTTACCATTCCCAATTCTCTCCTTATGAAGTTGAAAGGTTCCTTTGCTAGAGGCTTTGTGAAGATGTCAGCAAGTTGGAGATGAGTTGGGATGAACATCACTTTGACATCTCTTTTCTGGACATGATCCCGAATGAAGTGATGCCTCACATCAATATGCTTGGTTCTTGTATGTTGCACCGGATTCTTGGCCAAGCTTATTGTGCTTGTGTTGTCACATAAAATTGGGATTTCCTTCAAGTGTAAACTCCCAAGTCAGCAAGTTGTTGCTTCAACCATAGCACTTGAGCACAACAACTTGAAGCAGCCACATATTCAGCTTCGGTAGAGGACACGGCCACGATGTTTGCTTCTTTGTCAACCAAGAGACAAGTGAGTTGCCAAAGAATTCGCATTGACCACTTGTGCTCTTCCTATCTGTCTTGTAACCGGCATGATCCGAATCTGAGTATGCCACCAAGTGTTCCGGTTGGCCTTTGGGGAACCAAAGTCCAAGAGTCTTTGTGTCTGAGAGATATCTGAATATCCTCTTCACTTGTTCAAGATGGGACTCTTTTGGAGCGGATTGGAACCTTGCACACATCCCAACACCGAATTGGATGTCCGGCACTTGTGTGAGATAGAGAAGTGATCCAATCATTCCTCTATACTTTGTGATGTTGAAATCTTTGCCCTTCTCATCAAGCATCCAATGAAGCAGTTGAGCTCATAGGAGTGTCGCACCATTGCATTGGTCCATCCCAAATTTCTTCAAAATCATTCAAATATTTGGTTTGGGAAATAAATATCCCATCTTTTCTTTGCTTGATTTGCAGTCCAAGAAAATAGTTGAGCTCTCCCATCATGGACATCTCAAACTCTCCCTGCATAGTCTTTGAAAATTCTTCACACAAGGCATCATTAGAAGCACCAAATATAATATCATCCACATATATTTGAACCATTAGAATTTCATTAAGCTTATTACTCTTTATGAAGAGAGTTGTATCTGCTTTTCCTCTAACAAAGCCTTGATCAAGAAGGAATTTGCTTAATCGCCATACCAAGCTCTAGGAGCTTGTTTTAGGCCATATAGAGCCTTCTTGAGACGATACACATGATCCGGACAATGTTCATTTTCAAAGCCGGAGGTTGTTCTACATAAACTTCCTCTTGTATAAAACCATTCGAAAAGCACTTTTAACATCCATTTGATATAATTTAAATCCTTTTACACATGCAAAGGCTAGAAGTACTCTTATGGCTTCCAATCTTGCCACTCGAGCATAAGTTTCTTCATAATCAATTCCTTCTTCTTGATTATAGCCTTTGGCAACCAATCTTGCCTTGTTGCGACAATGA
Organism: Acacia acuminata; assembly: GCA_019022655.1. Taxonomy (NCBI): domain Eukaryota; kingdom Viridiplantae; phylum Streptophyta; class Magnoliopsida; order Fabales; family Fabaceae; genus Acacia; species Acacia acuminata. The sequence continues at coordinate 26,383 of JAFJYI010000435.1, read as the reverse complement.
TTGCGACTCATCACGTTTGTTCTTGAATACCCATTTGGTGCCAATGACCGGATGATCTTTGGGCCTAGGTACCAAATCCCAAACATGATTTCTATCAAATTGATGTAACTCCTCTTGCATTGCTATCACCCAATCATTATCGGAAAGGGCTTCATCAATCTTAGAGGGTTCTATATGAGATATAAATGCGTAGAAGGTTACTTCATTCAAAGTACTATTTCTGGTTTTTACTCCCGATTAATATCACCTATAACTTGGTCTAGAGGATGATTTCTAATAAATTTCCAAGCTCTAGGTTGAGTCTCGATCAGATTTTCAATATCGTTTTGGGGATCACCTCAAAAACATTTTCAGATTTTCAATAGAAGCGGAGTAGTTTTCGAAAAGAATTGATTTTTGAAAACATTTTCTTCTTCATTGTCCAAGGCTTTATCGATTTGGATTCACAGAAACAACATGTATTGACTCTTCAACAATACGAGTGCGAGTATTAAAGACTCTATAAGCTCTACTTCTATTTGAATAACCAATGAAGATACCTATATCGCTTTGGAATCGAATTTACCAAGATTCTCTTTACCATTATTGTGCACATAGCACTTGCATCCAAAGACATGTAGGTGGCTGAGATTTGGCTTCCTTTCCTTGTAGAGTTCATATGGGGTCTTGTTCAGCTTCTTCCTCAAATAGGCTCGGTTGGAGATGTAGCAAGCCGTACTCATCGCATCAACCCAAAACACTTGAGAAGTGTTGTTCTCATTTAACATTGCCCTTGCCATCTCAAATGAGGACTCTATTCTTCCTCTCAACCACACCGTTTTGTTGAGGAGTCCTTGAGCCGAGAAGTTGTGATCAATCCCCACATTGTCACGTAACTCAAATAAGGCGTTGTTTTCAAATTCACCACCATGATCGTTCTTATACCCGAAATTGCAAAGCCTTTCTCGTTCGACCTTTTTGGCAAAGGTAACAAACGATCAAACGTTTCATCTTTAGATGATAAAAATATTGTCCAAGTAAATCTAGAGTAATCATCAACTATGACCAAAGTATAGAGATTTCCACCAAGACTTTTTACTCTAGCTGGTCCAACTAGATCCATATGAAGTAATTGAAGAGGTCTACTAGTTGAGATCTCATTTTTTGCTTTAAAAGAAGATTTGGTTTGTTTTCCTTTTTGACAAGCATCACAAACTATGTCATTTTTGAAATTCAATTTAGGAATACCAATGACCAAATCCTTTTTCAAAGAACTTGTCAAGTTGAAACATATTAACATGAGCTAATCGTTTATGCCATAGCCAACTCTCATTCAAGTTACTAACAAAACAATTTTCAGAAACTCAAGCATTGCTAGAGAGGTTAAGAGTATAACAATTTCCATCTCTAGGTGCTCTAAATAAGGCTTTAGTTTTCAAATCATCAATGGGGACTAAATCCTTTCTAACAATCAAGCATTCATTTGAATCAAAGATAACTAGGTTACCCTTGTCGGTGCTTTGGCTCACACTTAGGAGGTTGTGACACAATCCTTCTACTAGGTAGACATCTTTGATGAGAGGACCTTCATTGTTTCCTATCTCACCGATTCCAGCAATTTTTCCCGATTGGTCTCCTCCAAATGTGACTCTACCACCATCCTTTGATTTGATTGAGAGGAATTTAGATTCATCTCCAGTCATGTGTCTTGAGCACCCACTATCAATGTACCACTTGTTGGGTCTTGATGCTCTAAGACAAACCTGCAATTCACAAGGGATCAAGCCTTAGGTACCCATCTTTTCTTGGGTCCTTTGGAGTTAGTTTTGACCTTAGGAACATAAGTTCCTTTCGGTACCCATTGATAATTTCCCACAGGCTTAATTTTTCTTTCCTTTCTATGAAAGCAAGATGAAGTAGAATGACCCTTCTTATTACAGTAATTGCAATGCGCAAAGGGATTTGAAGAGTGAACTGATTTTGTGAAATAGTTCATGTATGTTTTTTGACCACTCTTCTTCTTGCCTTTCTTCTTATCAAAATCTGGTCTGTAACCAATGCCTGATCTATCATTTATAAAACGTTGTTGTTTCAAAATGACATTGAGCATTTCACTTCCTCTAGTGAATTTCTCAAGTGCCTTTGTAAGATATGAATTCTTTTTCTTCAGATCGACAATCTTTACAAATAGTATTTTCTGAAGAAGACAATTTTTCAACTTGAGATTCAAGAGTAAGATTTCTGTTTTTCAGTTTGAAATATTTTTCAACAAGTTTTTCAAATTCAAATTGCATAGTCATATATTCATCGAACAGATCATCATAAGGAGGTTTGCAATCATATACCTCTTCAAGTTTAGCACGTTGCTCTTCTTCTTCAAAGCAACTAGGCATATATTGGCTTTTTCTTCCTCATCCTCATCATCTTCATCGATGAGCTATCACCCCGACATGCCGGGAGACATAAGCTTTCTTCTTGTATTTGCTGAACTTCTTCTTTTCTTTGTCTTTGTTGTTCAGCCGAGGGCATTCGACTTGATGTGGCCGGCTTTTGACATTCGTAGCAGATGATTGGCTTCTTTGCCTCATAACTGGAGCTACCCTTGTGAAACTTCTTAAAGCCTTGGTCCTTCTTGTAGAACTTCTTGAATCTTCGGACCAAGATGCCAATTTCTTCATCTTCGTCTTCATTCTCATTTTCCTCATCTCGAATCTCTAACTTCTCTTGCAGCCTTGAGGGCAATTCCTTTGTTCTTGCCATGAACTTCATCAAGTCCCTTCTTGAATTTGAGTTTAGCCTCATACTCGGAGAGACTTCCGAATAGAGCAGCCATCGACGTCATTGACTCTCCTCGAGCCTCTTCAATAGCCGTGACCTTTGCTTCCCATTCCTTGTTAAGGATATTCAAGATCTTCCTTACTTGGACCGGTTGGTCATATTCTTTTCCCAAGGCAGCAAGTTGATTGATGAGATGGGTGAACCTCACTGAACTCACCAATGGATTCGCCATGCTTCATTCGTAGAAAGTCATATTCGGTCATAAGAGTATTGACTCTGTTTTGCTTTACTCCAGCTGTTCCTTCATGAGCTATCTCCAGAGCATCCCACATGTCCTTAGCAGATGATAAGGTGCAAATACGAAAGTACTCTTGTTGACTTAGAGCACTTTGGAGTAGTAACACAGCCTTGCTGTTGAGTGTGACATTTCTTCTGTCATTATCATCATATTCTTCTTCTAGCTTAGGAACTCTAACTCCATCTTCAAGGGTTGATGGCGCATAGTTTCCTCTTTCAAATACTCTCCAGAGACCATACTCTTTTGCCATGACGAACACTTTGAATTTGGCCTTCCGTAAGGAGTAGTGCTCTCCATTGAAACCAAAGGTGGTCTGTTGATAGATGCTCCATCGGGTAAGATACCTTCCATAATGATCCTTCTCGAGTTGTTAAGCTCTTAAGAGAAGACCTTGCTCGATACCAAATGTAAATGGAGCAATATACCCAAGAGGGGGTGAATTGGGTATTTTAGAAAATTTTCAAAACAAGCTCGTTTTGAGCAAGTAAAACAGATTATGACAAGAGGAAGAGAAGAAAAGCTTGCACAAGAGAAATTATCCTGGTTCGGTCTTATCCTTGACCTACATCCAAATTCCCCAAGTCACACTTGGGATTTTCAATCCACTATACTCACTAACAGATTACAAACTCGTACTCAAGAGTAGTTCTCTCTAGAACTCACTCCCCCTTACAAGTTGCAATCAATACACCCAACCACCAAGTCCCCCGACTTGTGGTTATCTTAATCAATGAATGATTTACAAATAGAACTCTCTCTCGTAGTAGATAAAATGAACATCAAGATCAAGTATCGCTTGATACAATATAGATGAAAGCCGAACACAATAAGTGACAATCAATGAATTTTCGCTCTCGCAGTTATGTCAACTTGAGAAGGAGTTAATGCACTCTATTTATAGGTAGAGAACATTAAATGACCGTTGTATGATGAATCCAACCGTTGTAGGTGATTAGCATTAAGTCTCGGTCATCTTCTCTCTCTAAACTCCAGATAATCCAGATGCTAATATGGTCTGATGTGGAACTCTGAGGATTTGCCCGTTGGAGAAGAGTTTGCTTGATGAAGAAAGTGTTTTTGAACGTTGAGAATTCGTGCTCAGATGGATAAACCAAAAGGAGGTTGATTTACTGAAGTGCAATAAATGCTCTGACCACTTTTTTGCTTTTTCCCTTGATCTTCATTAATTTTCATCTCGTGCTAACCGAAATCCACTAAATAAACTTGTTAAACATATCTGGGAACATAAGTGAATGATTCATGAAAGCAATTGGAACAAACAAAAGTGATATGCGAATTCGTGAAATTCGAAATTGGCTTTCACCGTTGTATACCGCAGCTTTGTTCTTGCTTACCAGCTTTGCACCGTACACAAGTGACCATACCGCAAGATCCACCGGAAACTCGAGTATGCACCTTTCGTGAGGACAAACATCGTGACTTATGTTTTTCAAAGATAAAACCTATACTCGAGTTTGGTTCCTTTACCGCAAGAAAGCCTTAACTTAAAAAGTCGCTTTTGCTTTAAGTCCAATACTCGAGTTTGCAAATCCAATACTCGAGTTTGCAAATGCAAACTCAAGTTTGGTTTTGGAAACCGCATTTGACTAAGTTTCAAAACTTGTTTCAAGTCCAACTTTTGGTTTTGGAAACCTTTGACTTCGGAAAAACTTGTTTGCCAAGTCCAATACTCGAGTTTGGTTTTGGAAACCGCAAAGATTGACTTCGCTTTGAAAAACTTGGTTTGCTTCGAAGTCCAATACTTTGGTTTTGGAAACCGCAGATTTGACTTCGCTTGAAAAACTTGGTTTGCTTCTCGGAAGTCCAATACTCGAGTTTGGTTTTGGAAACCGCAGATTGACTTCGCTTGAAAAACTTGGTTTGCTTCGAAGTCCAATACTCGAGTTTGGTTTTGGAAACCGCAGGAAGATTGACTTCGTTTGAAAAACTTGGTTTGCTTCTCGAAGTCCAATACTCGAGTTTGGTTTTGGAAACCGCAGATTTGACTTCGTTTGAAAAACTTGGTTTGCTTCTCGAAGTCCAATACTCGAGTTTGCCTATGCAAACTGCAAAGATTGACGTTCCATACTCGAAGTTTGCGAACCAATACCACGCATTGTTTTAGTTCAAAAACTTGGTTGTCTTTTGTATGGCCATTACTCGAGTTGGGCTATAAACCGCAGATTGACCGGTCAATACTCGAGTTTGCAAACCCATACTGCAGTATGCGAATATCAGATCGTTTTCAATTGACTTTGCAATCTTTAAAACATGTTTTACATTTGTTGTTAATCATCAAAACACATTGAGAACTAACAATCGTAATTATGCTTAAATTGATGGTTTGCCTCTAGTCATCTAATAGTTGCCTCTAGGCAACTTGACTCAAGGCACTTTATTTATGCCTCCAGTCAAGTTGATGCTGGGCCATTTCCAACTCTATCAAAGTCTTTGCCTCTAGTCATTTATTGTTTGCCTCAAGTCACATGACTCAAGGCACCAAATATTTGACTCTAGGCAAGCTTGTCAAAATCGACCAAAACATGTTATTATCGTCTTTGCCTCTAGTCATTTATTATTTGCCTCAAGTCACATGACTCAAGGCATCAAATACTTGACTCTAGGCAAGCTTGTCAAAATCGACCAAACACATGTTATTATCGTCTTTGCCTCTAGTCAATTATTATTTGCCTCAAGTCACATGACTCAAGGCATCAAATATTTGACTCCAGGCAAGATTGTCAAAATCAACCAAAACATGTTATTTCTCGTCTTTGCCTCTAGTCATTTATATTTTGCCTCAAGTCACATGACTCAAGGCATCAAATATTTGACTCTAGGCAAGCTTGTCAAAATAGAGCAAAATATGTTATTATCATCTTTGCCTCTAGTCATTTATTATTTGCCTCAAGTCACATGACTCAAGGCATCAACAAGGCAAGCTTGTTAAAATTGTCAAAAACACGTTATTGTCGACTTTGCCTCTAGTCAAATAGTTGCCTCTAGGCACATGACTCTAGGCATCATATTTTTTGACTCAAGGCAAAATCTCTCCAACATGTTTTTCAACCAACTTTTCTTACCTTGAGTCAAGCTATAATGCCTCCAATTAATATGCCTCTAGGCAACGTCTTTTTAACTAGAGTCATGTCTTTCTATTTTCAAATCACCGTCTCCGGAAAATCTAAATCAATTGATTATGATTTTATTTCTTCAAATCATTACTCATTAATATTCCTAAATGCTTTTAATCGGTTTGCTAATGAGTTTCAGATAATTAAATCCTAGATTAACAACAAATTGAGCTAAAATTGATTTATGCCTTCAGTCATCCCATAATTACCTCCAGGTAAGACTTCAATAACTGGAGTCAATCTTTTACTCGGTTAACCTTTATTTTTCATTTTCTAAACAGAGTCCTGCAAAAATACAAACTAAAGACTCCAATGCTTAACATTCTACCAAAATGTCATAGTCTATTAACTTCCTAGAAACATTACAATGACACACAGTTGAACCCTTGCATCAGCCTATATACATATGACCCTGAACTACAAAAGGATCCAAATGATACATGTACAAGTTGATAAACACAAACTTTATCCCATGTCTATTTTTTAGGTGCCGCTAGATGAACATGGTTCAAAGTTTGCATTCGTATGCATAAACAAAAGTCAGATATGTATCCAAAAATTAACTGACACATCTGATTTAGTCAAGGCCATCAACAAAAATACTATAATAAATGGCCACCCATAAAGTTTACTAAACTAACTACTGATGAAGAAAGGAATGGATCCATGAAGGCTTGCACTCAGGAGGAATCTTGGCAAATGCATTCAGCAGCCTGTCACAAGCAATGATCTTCATGTGAGCAATGTTTCTCTTATTCCATGTCAAGTCCTCAACTTGCAGCAGCTCCATGAAGAGGTCATCTCCTTTTTCATCTAGTCATGATTGCCTTTCTTGAGTTGACATCTGATTGGCTAGTTTGTCAAACACACTAACGATGGTCTTCTCTAATGAGGTAACTGTGTATCTCAGAGCAGCAGCCATTACTTCTGAGTTGTTAAGGTGTCGCCTCTTCCTTGGACAGATTGAGGAATCACTCATATTGATTAGCGTGGGTGTCTCATGATTTGTCTCTGGGAAATCATTTTCCCCATCATGAGTCATGGGTGTTTCTGGAAGGTCATCTTCTTCAAGGTTCACTTCCTCCTCCATTCCACCCAAGGACAGTCCTTCATCACCAATAGCCTTATCCTTTCCCCACACAATGCACAAGGAGTCAAAGCTGGGTAATGATTTTGTCCTAAATTCCTTGTGCTTTGAATGAGCCTGCAATATGCACACTACTGGTTGCACATACCTTGAGACAATTAAATATTGAACCATATTGAAGACATTGATGGTTGCATGCACCTTGAGATATTCATCCCACACCTGGTTATCAGCAGTTACAAGTTTTGTATCCAGATCCCAACCAAATCTGGAAGTGTTGGGCCCATAAATCATGTCCTACGCCATTTGCCACAACCGTTTCAATGTCTTGAGTTTTGAGGTTATGTGCGGACTTGCCTTAATCCCAGAACCAGGTAGCTTATGTTCCATCATTGACTGCAACGCGTTGGCAAATCTAGACCTGAAGCCATTATCCGCCATGAACTTTTGCTCCATTCTCAAGCTTAGTAGGCTCTCAACCAAGATCTTGTCCTCCTCTGCTGACCACATTTTGATCTTCCCCACCCTTGCCTGATCTACGGATTCCATCTATAACATAACTCAAAAACGCAAAATTTGTGAAGTTATGGAAAAGATTTACTTAACAGGAAATATAGCTAACCACATAAACTTAGCACAAAGTCTCACTTAATTTCAATCAATGTCACATATAATAGCATTGTCATTATAAAATAAACATAAACATCATATTGTCCATACACAAGCAATAAATGTCTACAACAAATTCAGTTTTCATTCCGCGCCACAAAGGCCGCGAACATGTCATTTGCAACATTTTCTTGGAAATTATTCCACATGTGACTAGTTTCCATAGGGACCAATGTCGTGTTCTCAATCGTTGGAGGTCCCGTCTCAAATGTCTCAAGCTGCTCATCAAGGGGATCTTGAACACTCTCCCGACGAATCAGATTATGTAGCAAACAGCATGCAACAATGTATCTATTTTGAATCTTCACTGGGTAAAAAGATGCGCTCCTCAGTATTGCCCAACGTAACTTCAGCATGCTAAAGCACCTCTCTATCACATTACGGGCAACAGAATATCGCATATTGAACCACTCATGAGAAATTTGGGGTTGGTGTCCTTGTCTCCACTCATTCATGTGGTACCTTTGACCTCTATAAGGAGCCAAAAAACCTTGGCAATTACTATACCCTACATGCACCAAGTAGTGCTTCCCTGTGCACAGAAAGCATACGTGTTTATTGTTCTCAACAAATTTTAGGAACACAACAATTACGTAATTGTAACTGTAACACCCGTCCTAAATGCGCCTTTGTTTATCAGAGTTGTAGCGCACATGCATCGAAATAATTTGGACAACTTAATTATAGAATAAAGCTTTCATAAAATAACTTAGTTTGAAAACATGAGGATGAATTTTTCATGATTCGGATCCATCTCATAGTGGGATCTTAATACAGTAATCCAAAATAGACAGATGATAAACGTTAAGGTACAGTCCAACTACTCATATTTCCCTAAAAAGTTCCATCTGCTATAACCCTTACAGCTACATCTTGCCTCTTGATTTCAAACCACTACCTGTCTCTTTCTTGCGGTCTACAGTTCAAATGAATGAACCCCAGGGTAAAAGTTAATCTCATATGCAGGTATAAAATATAAATCATAGTATAACACATGTATAAGCATAGACTAATTCACAGTAAACAAGTCGCACCATAACCGTAGTTATCGGCCAAGGACCGCAGCCCTTTAGGACACGTAGCCCTATTTTAGGACATGCAGCCCTATGAGATACGCAGCCTCAATCCATAGCTAGGATACACACATGAAAATTATCTAGCAACCATGATCAGTCATACATGAATACATTCATACAAGCTAATAAGATAAAAGTTACCCACCTCAAACTTGAATCCTTAACTGGTCTGGTAGGTGTTGGGATCAGTTGAGGTGTCAAGGTATGCCTATAAACGTTTATCATTGTCATTAGTCACTTCTTCCGTCGCAAAGTAACTAACTACGTGAATTATTTCTTTAGAGGTTAAAATGAATTAACCCCTAAAAATTCCCTTAATATTAATAACCCCTAATTATTTATTAATTAATTAATAATAACACTCTTTTATTTGTTATTAATTAATAACTTCCTTGATTATTTATTCCCTTTCTACTAATAATGATAATGCTAATTATTATTTTTATTTATTTTATTATTTATTATTTTTATTTATTTAATTCATTATTTTTATCATTTATCTACAATTGTTTTGAACTCCCAAAGGCTATTCTAACTCTTTAAACTAGGAGTTTATAAATACCAACCATCATGTAAATCATGCTTTAATGTTTCTCATGGTTTTCCAATCCATTCACAATTTCTTATAATTTTTTCCAAGTGCAAATGAAATAACTTATCATATGTTTATATATGTATTTACTATGACAGCAAACAAAACTCATTTGTTCATGAGTAAATATATATATTTGTTCACATTCTTCCCTACACTCCAGCGTGGCATCCTATCCCAATGTACGACACCTTTAAGTTTTATTACTATTATGGATGCTTTAAGACGTTGGGTCACTCTTACTACTTTTAAGAATTCCAAAACAGCAACTATAATCAATTGTTAAGCTTCAATGACTAATTGGTTTCTAAACGTCCTCAAGTATACGTGGTTAGCAAGGGAAAAGAGGGATATCTCAGAGGCAGCTATACCATCACAACAAATTCTTTATACAAGGTACAATATGCCGAAACCAACATGGTAAAGTCATGGTTCATCAATTCTTTGACTCCTGAGATAGCACAAACTTTTCTTTATTTCCTAAATTAATTTCCCATCCTACAAAGCTACCTCCATTGACCTTTTATATATGACCACAAATTTTTTTATCATGTATCTTTTGTTCCTCCCCCTTACATATATGTGTATATTAGTAAACAAGACAACCACTGCAATGTTTCAGATTTTTTTTACCAACGCACGTGTGTGTGTATCTATATATACTCAGTTTGTTCATTTATATTAGCAAGTTATGACAACATTCCCCCCCTCTTTTTCCTTTATATATATGTGCATGGCCTTAAGATATATACATATAACTATGTTTATATTTGAAAACGACACAAGAAAGTCTCTCTCTCTCTCTCTCTCTCTCTCTCTCTCTTTTCCCCTTTACGCACAGCAACTAATACACTTACATGCACACTCTCATATTCATATATATATAACACCCACATGCATAGTTTTCACTTCACTTGACAGCAACTTTTCTTTTTTTAAAAAAAAAAATTCTCTTTCATTAGATACAGCTATCTAAACGATGCATGACAGCAACATAAAGTGCAGCCAACACAATTTACTAACAAAAGAAAGCTTATGTATGACACACACCCACAATGGAGAGTATATATATAACACACACCTACCTCCAGCTGGAATGATGAGCACAACGCTGGCTTTACTCCCCTGATTTTCCAATGCTAGAACAGAGCAAGAGGAGGAATGGTTCTTGAATCTCTCCCTCTCCCCTTCGTCTCACTCTCTCTGAGACTCTCTCAGTCAGTTTTAGTTTGGACGTAGCAACGCGAATTAGTAAAGCATAGATTATATAAGAAACCAAGAGTGGTCTAGTCCGAAAAGAAACAGTGGTCTGAGAGAGGAGAACCATTGGGTAATCATCGGAGGGCTTGAGACGTATGGGTGTAGCTGTTCTTGCATGTACTGTTGAAGCCGCAAGTGAGATTTGGAGGTAACGCAAAATCTGATTTGCTGTCATCTTTTCCCTTGACAGCGCTGCCCAAACATGATTCAGTTGATATGAGGTGGTTAATTTTTTTTCGATACAAAAATTTTAGGAAAGGGGTTGGGCTCACCCACAGTCCAAGGGCAGGGTGCTTGGAACCCAGTCCACAGGGGATACTGGCAAGAGAGTACACACGCCCCCACCTCTACCAGCGTTGCTGCTGCTTCCTAGACCCTTAGGATGCCTCCCCCAGCGCCTTGACCAACGTAAGGATAGAACCCCCTCCCTTAAGGTGAGGATGACCGACCCCCACGCCAGTTGAACCCAAGGACGAGGGGTGATATGAGGTGGTTAATGAATAAATGGAGATAATGGTTGGTGTAAATCAAAAGTAATGGGCGGGTTTGGGTAATGTGTGGCTTTATATCTGTTGATAGCATATAGGCCCAAGGGTTTAAGAATGCTAAATGGATATGGAGTCTATGGTGCTACGTATGTGGGCTTTGTTCCTTATGTTGGAATGATTGAAAGAAGATTAATTTCAAAGAAAAAGAATAAGCCTTAATTTCATTAATTAATTTCTTAATTATTTTAGGGCAAATTTCACAATTCAATTTCCTCGTATAATATTCAAATTTCGAATCCCAAAATTTTGGGATGTTATAGTAACCAAGTAGCACACCATTACCTTGCCGTACTCTTAGCTCATGTGGTCTCCTTATAACATCTCTCAACACCCTCCCACCAGCTGCTGAACCTTCCCACCTTGGGAAGACAAATATGAATTGCCCATCTCGGTGAGCATACCCCAAAGACATTAGTAGTCACCTCTCCTTTTCTTTTTCGTACCTACCCTTGTGTTGTGCAGGGACTTGTACACGTATATGCGTACCATCGAATGCACCAAGGCACCCCTGAAAACACAATAGCATTAAACCACTTCATGTAAAACCACACATTGTATATTAAATTAAATTAGTAATCTAATAACTGATTTTATGTACCTTGAACCACTTCCATCGATTATCATTTGAGTCCTCCGGAATTGGCTCAGGTTTCTTCAGAAGCAATGATTGAAGTCTGATGGTAGCATTGAGCACTAGTTTAAAGTATCTACTAATAGTTTCCCCTGACCTTCCAAACTCAAACTGAATGACTCCGTTCTTCACATGATGCGCTAATATGTGAAGGAACATTGCCTCTTGCTCATCAACTAGCATATTTTAGTTGCTCTCAATCCACCAATTGTGTCTAACATGTGACACAATTTATCAAACATTCCTCGGTACATCCTAATTTGGTTGAAGAATGTGATGTCATTATTATATATCATAGCCCTCAAATTCACTCTCTTGGCATGAAAATCTAATCTAAATGACCTATCCGGTAAGTGCCTCTATCTGACTAATCCAACTGCTACTATCATGGTCACAAGCAAAGCTCCTCACTACTATAAGCAAAGCTAAACACGCAGCTAACATTGCAAACATTTCCTCTGACCCAGGCTTCATACCTACACAATTTTTGTCCACATCGATTTCCTTTTCATCATAATATACTACTCCTCTTTACAAACTACCGCTATTTGACATTCAAACATATCACATTTCATCCCAACTTGTCAATTTACATTACCACTTTTGACCCAACACAACACATCACAGTTCAATTGTTCAACTGTCTTGAAATGCAATTTACATCACGGTTATTCAAAAGTTTTAGTGTCTTCAAAACCAATGTACATAACGCTTTCAGTTTACAATTACATTTTCCAACCCAATTTTCATTTTGATTCCATATATATCATTACATATCCAACAATCAATTTTCTTCAAATACAATATGTACACTTTCAATTTCGTATCTAACAAAATTCACATTATTCACATTATGATGACATTGGCCTTTTCAAATAACCCAAGCACACTATAAAGCAACAAACAACATTTTTAATACAACATCACAACATAGTGTACACCAACAAACAACATTTTAAATCACCTATTCCACATGTATACCAACAAACAATAGGGCCTCGACAATTTTTATAGAAAGAAAAGATAAAAATCATACATCATTGAGAACACCCATTGACACTTACCTCGACTTGAGCTTCAGTTTCGCCTTGGATCAACTTCTCGTTTGCCTCAGTAGATCCTCGTTCTTCTCTGGTCTTCAACGCGTCCTTCATGAAGCTCCTCGGTAGCTCGAGCTTTAACTAGGTGTGATTTTTTAAAGAGGCATTTTTGTCCCAGTATTTTAGTCTCGCGGAAGATTTCACCTCTCTTGCCACTTTTGGATGGAATGAAATGGATTGAAAGTTCCCACATTTAAGGGAACATCACCGAGGGCAGAAACTTTGCTTCTTGGAAGATTGGGGCACCAAACGCGTTTTAGTGGAGGAAAGTGGGCCAAGTTCCCTTTCCTTGGCCCAAGTTCTGTGTACCAAACAGGGCCTAAGTGACTAGAGGCATATATCACATTGTGAGTTTAAAAACATGGATCAATAACTCAAGGTAATTATATAAATGACTCGAGGTATCCTAGAGCACGAAAATTGATTTTAAAATATTTGAACAAGATAACTCGAGGTATAATTAAATTACCTAGAGGCAAATTATTTCAACACTCAGTAACTCCAAGTTAAAGCATATTTACCTCGAGGTAGCAAATAGAAAATCATTTGTAATAGAAGCATATAACTTGAGGCACATAATATTTGACTAGAGGCAAATTGAGATTCAAATTTTCATCAAAAATTAAGATTTAATTACATTATAATTGTTATCATCAAAACATCAAAAACATGAGAACTAACATTCTCCCCCTTTTTGATGTTGATGACGACACTTATAATGTTTTGAAAATTTGAAAATATTTTTCTGAAGATTTTTCTAAATGAGCACAGATAACTTGAACCAAATGACAACAAAAATAATTGCAGGATCAGACAAGATATATGCATATAGTCAAGTTCAAAGCTCCATTAAACACAATAAGGCATACAACTGTCAAACTGAAATAACAACAGAAAAATATCACAGCTAGCTCTCTCCACTAGCTCTCTCCCCCTTTGTCATCATCGAAAAGAGAGGAATAGAATGCTCAGTAGAAGGAGCAGATACAAGTTGAAAAAAGAAGTACATTGAAAAAAACATTGAAATTACGCATTGGAAAAAAAATAGTATAGAAAACAATGATGCTTTTTCCATTTAAGGAAGCCAGACGCCACTTGTTAATGAATTGGAGATAAAGCACAGTGAAAGGATTCTTAGGAAAATGACTCCATTAAAAAATCCTTCATTGGTAAAGAAATGACGCACATAGCATATCTTGCTTTTTCAAAAATGATGCAAAATGATGTTTTTTTTTTTAAAAAAAAAAATGATGCTAGACCAATTAAAGAGCTTAAGGCAATTCACTGAAATAAGTGGTGCAAATGAATCGCTTTGTAAAAGGTTATAAATTAAAGCATATGACGCAAATGAAAGAGTCCGACGCCAAGTTTTAATTAATTGAAGATAAAGCAAAGTGAAATAAATTTGGGGTAAAACGATGCCTTTTCATTTTGAATGACAGGACCAACAAATTTTTAATTTTTTTAATTTTTTTAAATACATCGATTCCAAATGGAAAAGATGGGATTCAACACCTTTTACGAGATTATATTGATTCAAAATCGCATTGAAGCCGACATTACATGAAACACGCACAATGAATCAGGACGTACACACCATGGACTCGAGGCACACAGTACAGATGAAGGAAATAGACAGAAAGATTAACTCGAGGCACAGAATAATGAACACGTTTGACTCGAGGTGATGAGAGAGCTTACTTGAGGCAGACAGAGGCGGGAATTATAGATGCCTCGAGGTGGAAATTATAGTGGCCCAAAAAGAATTTCTCAATGCCAATAAAATATTTAGGCCCAAGTTAAACTATTTCATTTTCCATAAACATATAAATCGATCCAGAAATATACTAGATAAAGGATTAGCTTAATGACTTGAAGTAGAGAGAAAAATACTTGGAGAAAAGAAATTGCCTGGAGATATTTACTTGTTGACTCGAGGCGTTGAAAGAAAGAAGGGGAAAAAATACTTGTGAAATGCTTGACCTGTGACTCGAGGCAATTGTAGCGTGCCTTGAGACAATTAGTTTTTGTCTTTCTCCAACTCAAGGCATAGTGCAGATAGCTCGAGGCACAAAGGTATGGAATTTTCTTTTTACTTCTTTTTAACTTGAGGCGAGTTACTAGATGCCTCTAGGTATTTTCCCATGACTTGATTCTTATTGTTGTGGACTCGAGGCAGATAGAAGCATGACTTGAGGTATGTAGAGATCCCAGATTAGTAGCTCTCTGCCTGAGCATGACTCGAGCTAAGCAATTACTGAACTCGAGGCACTTGACTCGAGGGAGCTTTTTGACTTCCAATAAATCAACTTTCTGCATAATTTTAATACCATTAGAGTTAACGTGAACTCATTTTTCCTTTACCTCAATGCATCTTATCTTGAAGTTACAACTTTGTAACTTCAAATTTCATAATATTGGTTGAATTAACTCAAGGTACAAGAATCAACAACTGGAGTCAATTCTTTACTCTATTAACCTTTGTTTTTCATCTTCTAAACAGAGTCCTGCAAACAACAATATATGCTCTTCGGTACCCTATGTTTCTTGGGTCCACATAAGATTAGACATAGCAACTCTTAAACTTGCTCTTACATAATTGAAACATATTATATTTGGGCAAGGAGAATATCACAATCAGCAAAAATGCTATCCAATTGATTCAAGCCACTGAACATACAGGTCAACGAATAAATGACGCTAAGAAGGTTATTTCTCAATGACAATTTGTAAATACACTTATGCAGTAAAGTATGCCATTGATATAAATCTTACGTAAACACTACTACAAAATACTTAAAAGACGACCTAAAAAAGACCCAATTAACGTCCTTATTCTTAGGGACGTTGGGGAGAGTGTAGTAGTATATTTCCATATGAGGAGACCCGAAATGGGTTCGTCGCCCTAATATGAGGCGACCAAAATGGGTTCGGTCGCCTCATATGAGGCGACTAAACCATTTCAGTCGCCTCATTGCTCATATGAGGCGACCAAACCATTTCGTCGCCTTATTTAACCATATGAGGCGACTCCGAAACCATTTCGGTCGCCTTATTTCCATATGAGGCGACCAAACCATTTCGGTCGCCTCATTGTTTCATATGAGAGGCGACAAAACCATTTCAGTCGCTTAACGTATTTTTTTTTTTTTAAAAAATGTGCTTGTCGTTTTGTTTGGCCAATTTGCTGCAAATGCTTCACAAACTAATTAAGCGCATGACTATATATTATGTATGTGCATTCCATCAAGAATACCACGGTTCAATAAGAAAATTGTAAAAGTGACTTCAACAACAGAATTGGCTACACATACAAGAGAAGGACAATATATATGTTCTAATAAGGTCAACAAAATCAATCAAATTCAAAACTTAGCTTCCAACATAACCATGAAGATGCAAGAATGTAAAGGCAAGTTCAGGAAAGTCACTTAAGAAGGCAAAAAACTTTCAAAGAACTTCAACAACAACAAAAGAAAGAATGTATGACCTAGATTTTGGTTACTAAACTAGACCAAAAACAACAAACAAAGCACCACCATGACAACAAATTTTTCTCACATTTGGAGGCAATTAATCTCCAAAATTTCACAACAGACTTTCACAATTTAATGCAATTAGATAGCATCAACATTCCCTTCAATTGGCAAATAACACCGATATGCGACAAGAGGCAAATATATATAGCGAAATGACTTTTGAACACGAAGCTTAAAATTTCAAGGTTTCAAATAAAGTGAATGAGAGCCACCTAGTAATAATCACAAGTACCACACATGACAAGGAGGTGTAATGGCAAAATCGCTTATGATGGTATGATTCAACAAAATTCTCAAGTCTTGGTTATTGGAAAATCAAATGCGAAGGTGTAATGGCAAAATCAAACCTCATATGACAATGATCTATTTCCGAGAATTAAACAAGTGATCTAACCTCATATTCACAATTAAAGTGGCAAATTCAAGAGCAAGACAAAATAATTTACGTAAAACCGATGTCATCACAAACCTAATAAGTTTCACAATGACAATCACCCTAACAAGTAATGACTTGCCTATATATTCACATTGAGCCATGTTCAAGAAGATATCTAGCCATCATGTCTCGAATCGAATCGATGTCATCCTGTGAGTACGGATCCTCGCACGAAAACCGTAAATTGGAAAACAAGGTATAATTAACAACTGAAGTACCACAACAAAAAATATCATCATTTGAGGATAACGGAGCATTACGTACGTTTTGCAAGCCGGTAGTACATCCGGCGGAAACGATAGACTGCATCCAATTGATAACGTAGTATTCGCACTCGGTGTTCCTGGTTGGTGATGGCACTATAAATAAAAAACAAATTGTTAAACAAAGCTACCGTGTCTCGTAAAAAACTTGAATTGAAACTACTTACCTTCGGATAAAACCACTTCGTCCACCCCGCTCCCGTGCTCCGGCAATGGCCTATATGTCCTAAGACCACTATCATTAAAATGGAAATTAACAGACATGAAAACAATTCATTTAAAAAAAGAATCGATGATTTAGACAAAAATTTACTTACTCGGCAAACATGGTTTTGATATCCTCGGTTAGCTGCCACCTATGGAATTGAACCAATAACATGCGTTCTTGGCGGGACAAACAACGCACGGGGTCCAATGAGCACTACAACATATACATATTAATATTAAACTAAGATAAAAAAGCATTTTTTCCTTAAAAATCTTATATAGACAAAAAAAATACGCACCCTTCATGTATTGGCGCTAGATAACAAGACGATTTTATGTCGTCCATTGTTAAACCAACATAAATGGCCCTCCCGGCTAAGATATTGCGAGCGAAGCCGTGGATCCGGACATAAGAATCCATACGAATCCAATAGGTCTCCCTTTTTGCAGATGTCGTGGCGTATACGATCGAAATAAAATGATAAGTGTTGTTGAATATATTAAACAAAAAAAGAGTATTGACATAATTAAAGGGTAAAAAAACTTACAAGATTGCAAGTTGAAGCCACTTGTATATCTAAACAAATCCATATGCATAAACTCTGTCAAATCTTTCTGTCAATTGATATCGGATATGTCTTTTCTGCACCGACAATGCCCGGAGGCATCGCAAGCCGATAGAGACGATGTCTGGTAGAGCTCTCGCGGCGTTGATAAGTATGGAAATCTGCCCGAGCTTGTTCATGCTATGAAAACATAATAAACAAATTATGAGTGGGTTAGCAATGAAAATCAATCTTAAACCCTACTCATCGTCAATCGATAATGTATTTCTTACCATTGGAGGTGTCGTCCCCACCTCAATAAGATGATGCGGCCAAAGGATGAACGATGTGGTGGCAGCGTCCTAGCGTGCAAACCTCCTCATCAACAATCGGGATGGCGGTCTTTTCTTCCCCTCTCGCACACTTGTCGAGTCACCCTACGTTGGTCTTGTGGAATTTGCATATGGTGGTGTGTGGTTTGTTCGGGTAAACAAGACCATCTGCAACAATCCGCCGGTGTGGGTCATCCAAATATAGGCGGCGGGTTGTCCCCCCCGTGGAGTGTGAGAAGGCTCACCCGGCTCGTCAATAAGTACATCCGGAGAGTGATGAGAAGGTTCGCCAATAGGTACATCTCGAGCGTGAAAACTTTCCTTCTTTGCTTGGGAAGGCCGGATTCCTCGTTTGAAGGTTGCGTATTTACCTTCCCTTGTATCATCTCCCTCATTTCACCCGTAGTTGTGCCATAACCTCATCTACGAGGACGCCGAATTTTGGCTACAAGCCGAGGACTAGGGTTGTCATCGTCATGCGAACAACTCGAACGCCGTCCAAAGTATTTCGTGACACTAACTCCCCTCGGCTCCCACGAACAAAGATCAAGGTAATCGGGCTTCCCAATCGCCGTGGACAAAATGTCCATCCGTGTACCCGGCGTGAATGAACCTTGGCCGCTTTGCTTGCTCAAGCACATCCCGTATCATAGGATTTTTCATAAATATTAACTAATTAAACTCTAAAAATATGAAACAACTAAGCTATTTAATACTTCTAATTTAACTACTTACAATCTTTGAAGCAACCTCACCACATCTTCATTTATGTATTTCTCGCCCTTCATCCTCGCAGACTATCCATTTTTGTGGCGAGGAGGACGCTCGAGGGCCTGGATAACAAAGTGGAGGGATTGGATTGAGCAGCTTCCTTCATTTTCGCAACTCTTCTTCCATCACCTCGTTCAAGCTTCTTATAGCCACCCCTAGACATGCAATGCGGATACTTATTTCTCGCTTGCCTCTCCCTATTGGCTCGACTTTTTTCCCGTGACACGAAAACAAATAAAACTGAGCCTTCGATGTCAAATAGATTCAAATAAAAGATAAGATATGAAAGAAATTTTACAAGAAATTCGGGATTCCGCGTGACGCCACAAACTCCCTCCAAATCCTGGACTAATGTAATCATAGTCCTGACATGGGTCCTTGTCCCTCTTTGCCCTCGAATATACTTTCTAGTGAGCTTGTTCTTAAAGTCTTTCCAACGTATACGAACCTCGCCCATCCAATGCTTCTTCATGGCCTTATTGTTAGGCACATCATACGTTTGCTGCAAGGTAAAAGAGAATATATGAAAGAAATCAAGTGATAAAACTAAAGATACAAATGCATAAGATATCGAAAGTGAGATACCAAAAGTTGTGCCCGATCAACTCCTTCGTTTTAGCAGGAACCAACTTCCAATGAGAGAATACAATGCGAACTTTGCTTCGAGCCGATAGCCTACGTAGCTAATGAAATTGTCTTCCTTCGGACCAATTGGTTTCATATTGGCATCGAACTCCACATGCGCACCTCTTTTTCTCGACCGCCACGACGTGCAATTAACGCACCTATATGTGTGCTACCTCTACCCCTTCTCACCACCGCACATCATTCCCACCATCACCCGATGACTCGTCGAAGCTAGACATATTCCCTGTTCATCAAAGACAAATGAATAATGTTAGATAGGGTTATTATTAAATAATAAACGAATGAATAAAATGAACTAACATGTTAAACCTGCATAAAAATAACATAGGACTTTCTCATAACTTAAGATCTTACTTTATATGGTTTCCCATATTCCTTCGTAATGATCCTTCCTTGGAGCATATTCGTCATCATCTACCAATTCTACTTCACGTGTTGTCGGTGGATTTGTTGTGAAAGGGAGTGATCGTCCAGGTTCAAGGATTCTTCACCATACGTCCTTTTTTACTTTGAAGTACAATGGACATTTTGTTATTTGCGGTGGTCCGTAACATAAAACACTTGTTTCGCTCGGCTTGCTAGAATGAATGGCTCGTCTCTGACCAAGTCTTTGAAGATCAACTGAGACAAATCCAAATTTAGGGATCTATTACAACAAAGATTATTGTTAACCCACTTACATTTAAATAAAGCAACTTTGAACTTGGTGTAGCTCATCTCCCATATTTCTTCAATAACTCCATAATAGGCCATAGATGCTAACACCGGGTTTTTGTCTTTCGAACTCGAAAAGTGCATGGATTCAAACTTCAACCATCACCCCACCTGTTTTGCAAACTCTCCGTCATCTTGGTCTTTTGTGTAGAAAGAATATCCGTTGATATCATAACCTGTCCAAGTGATGACCTCGATAAGAAGGCCCTCAGGCTAACCACTCGATTGAAGCCGACACACCGGCCTCGAGCAATACCTTCTCCTCGAACCACTTTATAAATGTCTTCTTTTGCTCATTAGCTATCTGCATGTCATTCTTCCTTGGATTCATATTCTTCAAACTCTTTCTGCTCATCAATGTATGGTTGAACTTCTTCCGTATTATTCAAGATGTACAGCGTGTGCTTGCAACACCTCTCGCACGAAGCATATTCTTCGCTTTGATTCCTCGAGTTCCCTCACTTATCCCCTTATCATGCTGAGATTGTAACGTCGCCCCGATAGATAATCTTTACGAACTCCATAGCCTCTTCTACTACATATCTCTCAACGATTGAGGCTTCCTACGATAAGGATTTTTAGAATACCCCTTTAAGATCTTCATGTATCGCTCGAAAGGGTACATCCACCTTAGGTAACCGGACCGAGCCTTACCTCCCTTACCAAGTGCGCTATCAGGTGCACCATTATATCGAAAAATGCAGGAGGAAAATGCATCTCTAGTTGGGACAAAATAATATAACCCTCGTTTTCCAATTCATCCAACTTTTCAATGTCAATGACTTTGTTACATATAGCATTAAAGAAAATACACAATTTTGTTATAGTGGTCCGCACTTCATCTTTCATAATGCCCCTAATAGCTACTCTGGTAATAGTTGTTGCATCAACACATGATAATCATGAGACTTCATTCCCACTAACTTCAAATCGTCCATTGAAACACACCTTCTCAAATTTGAAGAATATCCTTGTGGAACCTTAATGTCATATAGACACCCACACAAACTTTTTTTCTCCGCTTTTGATAGTGTATGAGCCGGCTCCATGTATGCCCTCTTACCATCTTCCGTTACTCGTGGATGTAACCGTTCTCTTATTCCCATATCAACCAGGTCTAGTCTCACACTAATTCCATCCTTAGTCTTCCCCGGTATGTGCAAAAGAGTATGACAAGGCTATCGCAAACATTTTTTTCCACATGCATCACATCAAGACCGTGTCTCACATCAAGACTACGCCAATATGGAAGATCAAAGAAAATTGATCTCTTCTTCCATATATTCTTCTCACCCGCAATCCTTTTCTCATTTACCCAATGTGACATTGATATGCATCACCCGACTATAGACTTCCTCTCCTATTATTGCCTTTGAGCCGTTCTATGCTCCGTAAGCCGTTAAAACGCTTTCTTAACTTACGATATGGGTGAACCGATCAAGAAACCTCCCCGTGACCGAGGTAGACCTTTTTTTTCCATGCTTTAATTGCCGGAAGTTTGTATCGCTTCACATATTGGACATGCTTTATGCCCCTTCACACCGTACCGCACAAATTTCCGTATGCAGAAAGTCGCTGGATCGTGGTGAAAATCATTGCACGCAACTTGAAGGACTCCTTCTTATATGCATCAAACACATCTATGCCTTCCTCCCACAACTTCTTCAAATCCTCAACCAAAGGCGCAAGTACACATCGATATTGTTACCAGTCGTTTTGGTCCGTAAATCATCATAAAAGCATCACATACTTGCGTTTCATACATAGCCAGTGGGAGGTAAGTTGTATATTACAAGGAGAACCGGCCATGCACTATGGGTACCGCCGAGTTCGATACGGATTGAAGCCATCCGTACAAAGCCCTGTAGAAGGTTTCTTGGCTCAATGCCAAATTGCATGGAACATTTCGCCTATTTTCTTCCATCGGAGAGAGTCACCGGTCTTAGTAGATATTTTCCATCGGATATTCTCTCATCAAAATGCCATCTCAACTTCTTTGTGTTCCTTCACTAGTAAACGACGCTTAAACCGAGGAATTATGGGAAGATACCACAAGGCCTTCAAAGGTTGCCTTTTTTTTGTGTGATCTCCCGAACCACCACCTTTCTTCACTTTGTATCGTGAAGTTTTACACTTAGGACAATTACTAAGGCCTTCATACTCATTTCTGTACAATATGCGGTCATTAGGGCAACTGTATCTTTTTATACTCCATACCCATCGTAGATAAGATTTTCTTGGCCTCATACAAACGATTTGGAAGTACATTATTATCTCGGCAACATATCACATAATAATTCAAGCAACGACGTGAAACCGCTATCCCACCCACCCACATGTTGCCTTTAAGTTGACCAAATGTAAGGTCCCGAGTCAACCGTATACTTAGTACACCCGGGGAACAAAGGTGTCTCGCATCACTCCGCACGCTATCATATTCATGCGGTTGTGCAAAGGATTCGACCTCAACATCATGAATCATTCTCTCCATTCCATCATCATCTACCTCAACTTCATTTTCGTAGATGCACCGGGAGTTACCTCCTCACCATGCCATATCCACGTTGTGTATCGAAGGTTTATTCCATCACAAATTAGGTGGTCCCTTATATCGCAATATCCCTTCGAACCCCATTTAAACAATTAACACATGGACAATAGTACATCCCATTTTTTGTAGCCACATTCCTTCTAGCAAATTCAATAAACTCTTCCACCCCATTCTCATATTCTTCACTAGTTCTCAAAGCATTCATCCAACTATGACCCATTTTCTTATCACCTAAGACATTTCCAACAACAGTCAAGTTCATAACAATTTCAATAACGACATGCTTTCTTTTAAGAAAATTTCAGAAGATTTCCCCTTAAAAGTAAGACATCCCAAAATTTCAATAACAACCAATTTCAGCTTAATTCAACAAAACTTACTAACTAAAACAATTCGAACAATATCAACTATTAAATCCAACAATTTCATCAACTAACAACATTGGAATTGTTCTCTCTCAAGAAGAAGGTATCATATAAGGACAATATATGTGTGTGTGCATAAAATGAAAGCAACCGACCTAATTTGGGAGCGCAACCGTTTGCTTCAAACCTTTGACCAAGATTTCTCGTAGGTAGTCAAAAAAGACGAAGATGACTATCCTTTAATCTCTTCTCGTCTATATCGCATTATCAACATATGGTTGTTCTATTAAGAACCAAGCACGAAACTTATTTGCAAGCGAATAGGAAATCTTGTTAACAATGTAAGTTCTCTAAGCGAGAAACTAGTCAATGAGTGTTTAACCGGTTCATAGTAAGATTTTGCAATTTATCGATCAAGAGGCTTGAGTGATCTCAAGAGGAAGTACAAATCTTACAAACTTAAAGAAACAATTAAGACATCACCGAGTGGATAGAAATCACATAAGAAGTGCCAAAACTTTGTCGAGAAAATCCCGGAGTAAACAATCCATGGAGAGGAACTCTAGAATTTCCAAAACTTCTCAAACTTATCTCAAAATTTTAGCAATAAAACAATTGGTTCCAAGAACTTATGAATCCAATAGAAAGTGCCCAAAATATTTTAACCAAGTCTAATTCAATCCTTTGAGTTCAAAAATCCATCACACCACGTAAAAGACATGTTTAAACCATATTTAGGTGTTCGACCTCAATTTCCAAGATATTTCAACCAATAACAACAGACCATAGGGTACAAAAATCAGTTTTAATGAACACTGTTGTATCGTTAGTTCAATGCCTTCACATCCTAAACAACCAAATAGCTCGATGCTAAATAATTAAATCCAACAAGCAAAACTAAATTTGACCGCAAACAACAATTTATGACAAGAAAGTTCAAATTTGACAAAAAAAATTCCCGTGATGATAGTCAACAATAATGATAGCAACTCAGCTTTTTTTTCATTTGATCATGGGTTCCCCCCTCAATTAATGATAGCATAGTCAACAATAATGATAGCAACTCAAGAATAATGATAGCATAGTTTAAATGGCAAAGTCAACAATAATGATAGCATAGTCAACAATAATGATAAGAACTCAAAGAAACTAAGTAAGCAATCATATTTCAAATTTGATGTAAAAATTCCCAGTAACATGATGAATGAATGTACTATTACCCAATTTATGCTTTTTCAACCTCTATTCATCACCTTAAAGTACAAATTTTGAATAAAGTTTCTAATTTTCAATAAACATGTCAATATAATAAATCAAAATTAATCAACAAGTTCATTCCATATCCTCTTTGCTTTTGTAGTGGCCTCCGGCTTTCGACTTCTCCACTTCATTCAAAGTTTGAAGCTCTTAAAAATTGTTTTAGTGTAACATGTTTCTCTAATTGATTCCAGAATTCCTAGTCTAAATCAAAGTTTGAAGCTCTTTAGTTACGTTCCTACTAAGCACTTGGAATCTTAGGCATCCTTTTAATCAAAAGAAGGTATAATCAAGATTATGCTCAATAGAATTTCTATTTCGAAAAGGGTCAAAGGCTCTTATTGGTCATGGGAGTTAAGAGGGTATGATGGAATTTGTGTCTAAGGCTAAGGGAAAAAGCAATCACCGAGCGTAGGGATTAACTTTATCTTGCTCAGGGTTAGGCATTCACCGCAAAGGGTTCGACAACGGGGCTAATAGCTTAATGACAAGAAACCATATTGGACTTGACTTAATCCACATGCTACCCATATCAATTAAGGAAACTAAGGCAAAAAACATCGTACTCAATCAAAATCCTTTACACTATCCGACAATATAAGGAAACCCAAGAAATACTTTGAATAGTTTAAATGGCGTAAGATCGAAGAACCATGAAAGCAAGGGCTCGTACCATTAGAGATCGGTCTGAGAAGGTGGGGAACGCGCCGGAAATAGAGAATGAGAGCGATGGACGCCACGAAGAGGGGAAGACGAGGGAGACAATCTGTCGTTCACAATGTGAGGTAGGGGAGAGCGAGGGTGATCGCGATTAAGGCTTGGTAGGTTGTTCGGCGTGAATCGAGCAAGGGAGGGACCGAGTGTTCGATGATCGCGATTAAGGCTTGGGTAGGTTGTTCGGCGGAATCGAGCAAGGGGAGGACCGAGCGTTCGATAAGGTTCGACCGAGGAGACCGATGAGGAGAAGCAGAGGAATAGCCGAGAAATTAAGAGTGGGTCGGAAGCGAAAGGACGCAGCGAGCTATTTGGCATGAGAGGAGGAGTGTGTATTGGAACTGAATGGAGGAGCGTGCGTGTGTGTCGATTAGGTTTATCGAAAAGTGGCGACTGAATCCATTTCGTGTCGCCACTATTTTAAAATAGGTGACCGGAAATGGATTCAAGTCACCTTTCAGTCTAAAATAGGCGACTGAATACTGTTTCCGGCCGCCTTTTTAAAATAGTGGCGACTCCGAATTCATTTCGTGTCGCCACTTTTTAAAATAGCGCAATTCGATATATATTCGGTCGCCACTTTTAAACCAAAGAAAAAAATTAACAAAAATAACCATAAAATAGGCGACCGGAAATGGATTCGTGCTTTTCAAATCTAAAAAGAGGCGACTAATCTACTTCGTCGCCTTTTTAAAATAGTGGCGACACGAATACATTTCGGTCGCCAATTTTTTAAAATAAAGTGATCCGATATATATTCAGTCGCCACTTTTAAACCAAAAAAAAAAAAAATCATTACCAAAAATAACCACAATAAAACAATATATTCCCTATATTTTAAAATAGGCGACCTGAAATCTATTCAAAGTCGCCAATTTTATTAAAATAA